>JAQFXM010004253.1:0-17665 GCA_034693345.1 Entomobrya multifasciata | reverse complement strand
CATTCTAGCTAGGATGTTGATAATTATAGTGAAGCAGAATGTTATGTGCACAGTGTGCAGTGTATATTTTTTCATTTTCATTTTCGTGGTGTAAATGAGTGATTGAATATGGCTCTTAAATAAACACAAAATCGTTCACACAGGTGGCAAGCCTCAAAAATGTATTACTTGTGGGAAATTATTCCGGAGTAGAGACTCATTAAATAGACATCAGAAGACAGTGCATTCTGAAAACAAAAACACAAATGCAGTGTTTGTAGTAAAGAATTCAGTAGGAAGCATGATCTAGTGACACATGTAAGAAGTCACACTGGAGAAAAACCGTTTAAATGTGAAACTTGCTTCCAAACGTTTGCTAGCCAGTCTTCACGTGCAGTCCACAAACGCCGTCACGCAGAAACCAAACAGTTTTCATGCCTATTTTGTTTAAATGGATTTCATACTCAAGATAGTCTGCGAAAACATATGTACTTACATACGCAGGAGAAACCAGTGAACTGTCACATGTGTTTCGAGGAATTCGCTACTGCTAACTCACTGAATTGGCATTGCACAAAAGTTCATTCTGGTACTAAGCAATTCAACTGCAAGATCGAATATTGTACAGCTAGATTCTACGGTAAAACTGGACTAAACGCACATATCAAAACCGTGCACAAGACTCGTGTTTCAAAATCAGAATCACCAGTGCCAACAACGAATTTGCAATAAGTGACACGAAGCTGCTTAAGAAATTTATTTTTTATTTGTATGTAATTTTTAATACATATTTAGGCATGCCCATAGTAGTTTTAGGGCAACATTTGGTTTTGTTGATACAATAGTATGTGCAGTGTTTAATATCAAAATGTACTCACATTTCTGTAAATCTAGTTTTTATAAAATTTTGGCAGTATGTTTTTTGAACAAACTAGTTTCCAAACATTCACCAGAACAGATTTATTTACAAAAACGTAAATGTCTGCAAACCAATTCTTGGAAATTCCAATTCTTTTGTTCAAAGAGGTTTCATTTTCAAGGGGAATTACGAAAGCAAATGTATTTGCATTCACAAGAAAACCGTTAAACTGCCGTTTGTGCTCCGAAGAGTTTGCAAATCACAATTCTTTATTTATTTTGGCATTGTGCGAAAGTTCATCCTGGAAATAAAAATTGCGAAAAGTGCTAAATTGAACACTGTAATGCTGGAATTCTACATAAGAGGTGCGCTTTATGCCCATGTCAAGAACGTACACAAAAAGGCAAATGAAACTACAGAAATTGATTACACAATCCACAACGAAGTCGAATATTTAGTAATAAATGTTTAACATTACTCACATTGATGTGATATTAGTTTTATCTGTTTTGCACCACTAAATTACATTGACATACTGTAATTACACACGTGTTCGAAGTCTATTCCGTGTCAATACCAAGGCACGATTTTTTCTAATTGAGTGTTATTTATTCTGCTGATGGCAAACATAGTATATTGTTCCATTTTTTCAGTTTGGACATAGAGCAAGGCGATTGAAAAAAAACAATACCAACATTTTAGGTGTCCAAGTGGTATTTCAAAGCTGCCAATATATTTTCGGATTTAATTTTCCTATCTAATACAATGTACGAGAGAAATATCAACGTGTAGTCAAAACGTAGTATACATAAATCTAAAACCCGTCCAGCCTGTGTAATTTGTACATCCTGGTTTAGCGAAAAAGTTCTTAGTTCCAGATAACTTGATCAAAAAAATCGTGTTCATGTTATTGGCATTAGTAAGCTAAGCAGAAGTTTTAGTTGTAAGTATCAGTAAAAAATACTGTAAGTAGCCAATATGTTCATAATTTCTGTAGCAGTTTGCCCACAAGGACATAACCAACACAAAAAGCTTAGCTTTCAGTTCAAGTATATCAACAAAACTCGACAACAGATGTATTTTCTCACAAAATTTGAATGTATCTTACTCATTAATTTTCTTGTACATATTTAAAAATTATCATTTTGTTTATAAACAGTAATCTATAGCATTTGTGTAGCGTGCCAAATATACACATTAAACTTATTTCGAAACCACATTAAAAACAATTATAATCGGTAAAAATAGTCGTTTTATTTATTAATCGTTTGGAAAAGCAGTTTTGAATCAAGTGCTGTACCTATCATTTTTTACTGTTGCATATACTTTAAATTATAAGAAAAAGTTCAATGAGGCTTAAAAACATCAAATCTATAGCTTAATCGTTTTATAATAGCGTAACAAGATAAAGCATTTGTGCTACATTTGAGCGAAAATGCTACATTCTAAATCAGCAATAAAACAGCGTCAAGGCCAAGTTCATGGTATATTAAAGCTAAAACGACACCCATGTACTTTTTGTGAAAAGTCATACTCAACTAAACAATGTTTACTAGACCACATCAATGTGCATCACAGAATAAATAAAATAAACTATAACTGTAAATTGTGTGTGAAAATATTTTTGGCAAAAACTTCTCTAAGAGTGCACCATAGTCATGTGCATGCACCAAAATTGATCTTTAAGTGTCAAACTTGTTCCAAATCATTTTGCACAAAATCAAATTTACAGAATCATTTACTTTCTCACATTGCAATAAGTAAACAATTTAAATGTGACCAGTGTGACAAAAAATATGTGAGAAAGGGTGCTCTCAAGTATCATGTGAACAATTATCATGGTAATCCTCACAAGTCGTTTTGTGTATTTTGTGATAAAACTACTATTGACAAACATTTGCAAGATCATATTCTGCGACATATTCAGGAAAAGTGGTATACTTGTGAGTTTTGTGGCAAGCCGTCTATCAATTCTAGTGAGAACGATTTACATGTTCGAATACATACTAAGGAAAAGCCCTGCAGTTGTAAAATGTGCGGACATCGTTCTCGATCCAAATCTGATCTTAATCGGCACATGCTCACGCATTTGATTGTTAAACCTTTTACTTGTGTGTTTTGCGAAAGAGGCTTTACGAGTAAACATCTACTGTTGGATCACTTAAATAAAGAAATTGGTGAAACTGCTTATGAGTGTATTCTTTGTCAAAAGCAGTTTCATTCTAAACATGCGCTAAAGGGTCATCTAGGAGTCACACATCAACCCGGGAAATATAAATGTCAAGTGTGTGATAAGGTTTACAAGGATTCAAGTAAACTTAAACGACATTTACAACAACATCATTGAAAGTAAAGGACTCACAAGCTCTACTGTTAAGATGTTAGAGGTTTGGCTTCAAAAAATTTATCTGTGTTTGACGTATAAAACAATACCTTCTATGCAGTCGCATTTTTGTCTTCAAATGTATGCAATTTGGAAGTGTTAACTACAACAAATCATTCGATAGGTGACAAGTCTGTACCAAGTTTGACGATGCCAAGTTAAAGCTAATTTTCTTAGATCTGCTTTTAAACTTCAGGTAAACAAACCACATGGTTTTTTTGTACCTAAAATGTTTCCCAAGTTAGTTTTACTATTGATAAGTTAGTAATTGCCTTCGTTTACAAAAAACTCGGTCGTTTGATGCATGGAGAGTTTGGACACCAAGTTGAACCTTTAAATTTGATCTGAAAATTGTAAGGAAATCAAAAACCTTGAAAACGTACTGCAATTGTGTACCTTAATGGTAAAATTTAGTTCGAAAATTAGTAATGCTAAAATATGCTCGTACGTATTTTTTTGCTTTAATTTTAGTTTTGGGAATACCGACCTGGAACAGGAGTACTACATGGTTATCGTTTTAAGCAGCTATGGAACCACCTCACAAATATGGATGAAGAAATAAGTAATTTCTTTAAGCACGTGTCCGTGTTAAATCCGAAATAACAAATTATAGTTGTACTTTCATAAGTAGTATGAGGAATAATAATAGGGTAACATGAAAATGACCATATATGAAAAAATTGAATGCAGTACTGTGTAAGGTTTGTGTAAAACGGTTTAATACTATTTTTCCTTTAGTCTTCTAGGGAAATCTATCATGCACAAAAATTATCAACACTTAATTATTATTATTATTATTATTCTTACTTTCGCTAAATCAATTTTGTTCTACTACATTAATTGCTTTAAAAATGGGTTAACATTTTAAGGCCATTATCTTACATTTAAAAAAATGTAAGTAAAACACAAGTTTATTATTTTTTATCTGTGAAAAATATATGTTTTATTTAGTAAGTGCTTCTCAGTGTTCATATCATTGTCATTTTTGCACTGTGAAATTGAAATATAGTAATGCATTCATATTTTGTACTAACTCATATAACAGTGAACGTTGTAATAATTAGAACGTATTACTTGCGTAGCAAATTATTACTCAATTATAAATGTGAAATCTTTGATTAAGATACATACCACTGTACGTAAGCTCGTAAAACGTTTTGCCAATATTTTTGCTTTACAGTTGTATATACACACTAAATAATATTACCTGGGATGTTAATCGAAATAGCTTCGATTTACCATTATACATATAAATATAGCATTTGCTTACAATTAGTAATTTCTGATTTGGATTTATTCAATTTGCCAAGTTATGCGAGCAACAATGATTTTAGTAAATTGTCCGAATTGTATCCAATATTACATAAATTTACTAAAGACTAAAGATTATTACATAAAGGACTTTTAAATATATTCGTGGCGCGACGCTTCGCCAACGCGACGTTTAACCACCGTCATTTGGCCGAAAATTAATTTTCTTAAACGACACTTACGAGGGGAGCTTGTCATCGACACCCATCAGAATTGCTTGATTAATTGGCTATAGTAAGACACTAGAACAAGTAGACGGAAAAGTAATTGTATGCTGCTCCACAAATTGTTTCTAGTGTTTATAAATCATTATTGTACGTTGGCTAATTTTTTAACAACCCACAAAATTTGAGTATCAATCCTTTCTTAGAATTATAATTGTAACGTATGTAAGCTTAGTTGAAGTATTTACATACTAATCTCTATAGTGCTTTATCATAGATATTAAAATTCCTTTAGAGTTTGAAATGGTATGTTTATAATCCTTTATCCTTTTAGTAAGTGCCTACATTTGAGATGTGTTCTGTAGCTTACGTATGAAAAATATGCGTAGAAATCAAGATAATATAAGACCAATGTAAGAATTGTTTCTACATTTTTAGATGCAAGCAGGAGCTTATTATTCAAGAATAGCTATTTTCGTTCAAAAACTTGTGCTTGCATAGTATATAGTATGTGATAGCAAGCTGAGCATAGTCACTTAATACATTCGCCTTAAGTTGGTAATAAATATGTGTCTGCAATAGGTTTTTGTTCTATGTAATCAAAACAAAATAACATCATAAACCAACCTCATTTTTAAACGAATAACAAAAGCAACACCTAAATTCATTTCGATATTCTGTTTGGTATGAACAAAGCTAGAATGTATTTGACAAAGCTTTTCAGAGTGCAGAGCTTATGCCCAATCATTCATACAGCAAACATTTGTACAGGGACAGGTACCAAAGCAGGTGGTCTTGCATGCACTAGAGTTTATGCCAGCTACTCTAACTTTTCCCTGGATGTGTATACACAAATATAGCCATACATGGTGTGTGTTTATTATTATGCATGTGCACTAAGAAAATGTAAGGAAAGCTACCATAACTTCAGCAGTTATAGTGCCTAGTGCCAAGAAATACCTGGTTACAAAATGTCACTCAAATTTTATGTGTGTGCATAAAATGTTTTTAATACAAAATTGTTCTCTTCAGTAAAAAAATCCGTGTGTTCAAAATTAAGAAAAATAATTTATACAACAGTAGATTATAATAATAAAACCAATTAAAAAATACTGATGTAAAAAACACAAATTAAAAATGAAGTGCACAATTTGCAATAAAGTTTTCCGATCAAAACAAAATCTTCTTCATCACTTCAATAGGCATATTGGATTCAAGCCAAACAAGTGTTTATTTTGTGACAAAGGATTCATCAAAGAAGACCACCTTATCCAGCACTATCGTTACCATATCAAAGAAAAGCCATTCGTTTGCAACATTTGCGATGACGAATACAGCGCCCCAGACCATTTGAGCAATCATACAAGAGTACATACACAAGAAAAACCCTACAAATGTGATACTTGCAAAAAGTCGTTTGCAACTTCAGGACAAATGAATGATCACAACATACGTATGCACACAACAACTTTTCGATTTTATTGTGGGAATTGTAACAAGGGATTCAAAGTAAAGCATGATTTGAAAAGACATGAGTACATTCACAAAACAGTAAAACCTTTCAACTGTATATTTTGTGATAAGTTCCTCAATTCTTCAGAACACCTTTTAACACATGTACGAACTCATACAAGAGAGAAGGTCTATTACTGCGAGAACTGCAATAAATCGTATACCAGCAAAAATGGGCTTCAATCACATCAGGAAATGTATCACACAGCTCGCCGCCAAGACCACAGGTGTAATGTCTGCTCCAAGTCGTTCGCGACAAAACGATATCTTATCTATCACATTAATTCAGCTCACAAGAAAACCAATAGTTTGACATGTAAAACTTGTGGCAAAAAGTTCGACTACAAATGTAGACTTAGTCTTCATGAAAAAACCTCTCATTTAAAAATTAAAAGCATTGAATGCAAGGTTTGTAAAGCAATGTTTGCGACACCAAGTAATTTATCAAAACACATGTACACCCATGTAACAGATAAACCCTTCAAATGTAAACTTTGTGGAAGAAAGTCTTCTTGCAAAGAATATTTTCGGCGACACATGGATATGCATAAGGGCGTCAAGCGAATTAGTTGCTTGTTTTGTGAAAAAATGTTTTATGATAGAGGGAAATTAGTATTTCACACTCATGGTCATACTAAAGAAAAACCTTTTAACTGCACTATATGCAGTGAAGAGTTTGCCCACGACGTTTCCTTGAAATATCACATTTCCAAATGCCACGCTTAAATCCAGTTAAAGAACCAATAGTTTCTTCGGTGTGGATGAAATCTCCATGGTTTAAACCGTTCGAACATATTTTTGTCTGCAGTTTTTAAACTTTATGTTTGTACGTAACAGTTATATTAAGTTATAAATCCCAGTGGCATGCAAGTTCCACTATTTAAAAGTTCTGCAATGCTTTTTAGTCTTAACTGCAGTTTACGAGGGTCAAAATTATACCTAAAGCTTATGTCAAAGTGGTTTATTTACTACAAATCGAAATATGTTTGTCATCATTTTTTTTGTCGTTGAAATGAGCAACTTTATTAGCACTGAATTACATGTTAATATATTATTATATGCATTAGTGTAAGTTATCAAAATAACGTTATTCGAAAGTTTGTTTAAAATTTTTAAGTGTTTAGGATTAAAAAATAATTTTTACTAGGAAGCGTTTAAGCAATATTGTCTACTTTGTTCGATTAATATAATACAAACGCAGGTTCGGTAGGCAAAACGTTGAGTAATCCTACGTTAATATTTTTTTACTATTCTTTTTACTGAAGGCACCTGAAATTTTGTACGTTGCCTTAATGTCAATCCACTTATAATTCAGAGAACACAGGGCGCTATATACATAGTAGAAGAACGGAAAAGTAACGTTAAGGAACCGGGGACGGCTGGATTAACATTGTGGGCATCATGATTGTTTACATTTGCCAGTCAGCTGCGCTAGCTAGCAATGTTAATGCTTTTGGGCTAGCTTTATTGTGATTGGCTGATTTTTGACAATCGTCCAATCACATCATACCTGTTACTACTCACCGTCCCCGGCTCATTTCCATTACTCTTCCGTTCTTCTACCATATATTTACTGTGTTCTCTGCTTATAATTCACTAACATTGTCTAATAATTTTACAAGCGGTTTTGCATTAAATTTATAAACTTACCTTAGTAATCAATTACTCCGTTAAAAAAGACCCACATTTAATTCAAGCTTGCTTCAACAAAAGACAGTTTTAACTATCGTATCTAATCGTATGCAGGCGTTGTTGTGGCTAAGGGATGTATGCATATGGTATGTTGTCGTCCCTGATCAGGGTCTGATAGCAGGGATTAAGACAAAAATATTTAGAGTTTCACTGAAAAAAATTGGAGTATTTGGTAACTCAGTTCTGTTTGGTATTAAAGCAAGGGGGAATCATTAAAAACATTGAAAACCAAAAGGGCACATGAACAAGTTTGTCATGCGTTCCAACAATAAAAACCTGTCTTAACTATACGCGTTTAGGTGGATTGATGCAACAAAACTTTCAACAAACAACAGAAGTAACTTTCCTCATTTTCGATACTTGAAATCTGAAACCTTAATCGTACGATTTGGTTTTCTGTAGCATATTTTCAGCAAAAATGTATACGTATAGATAGTGAGCCTTAAGTATAATAAGATGTATTTAAGAATTCATTGAACTACTAATATGTTAAAATAAAAGGATTCAATTATCTTATTTCAAAGTCTCGGATTATTAGGTCAAGCAAGTATTGAATAAAAACAATTTTAAGTTTTGTAGTAATAATTACTGCGATTAAATCAAATCGTGCACTTTTGATTCCCACAATACGTGTTTGCATTGTATTTCATGCTACGGTAATCACACCATTCCATTTATTTCTTTTACAACAAAACTACTACCTTTAAAAAAATTCTAGTGGCAGTTAATATTACAATTTGGATTTGGAAAGTACAATTTAATTATCACAAATTCAGTAATTCTTTTCAAAGTGCATTTCTGCATAAGCATTTATTTGGAAATTCTCTAGATATATGTGAAATTAAAATGATATTTGACGTACACAAATAAAAACCAAAAATAAACTCGTTCATGTTGTTTCACAATGTAGGAGCTTATAAATATGTACTTCAAGCTTACCTTTGGTCATACTTTTGCAAATAAAATACTTTTAAAAGTGTTAACACCAAAAATTACATCTCATTGGTATACCAAAACAAACAATAAAGTTACCTGAAAGGATTAAACTGAGTAGAGTATTTTTGTGCTTTTTACTAGTAGTTCCTATTTAGAATTTTGCAAGCGTAAATAGGATTTTAAATCAAATAAAAACGCTTAAGGCATTTTTGAAATAGCGAAAGTCGCCTATCTAGTGCCATAACCTATTTGAAACAATTAACTATACTAATTAACAACTATTAACATATGTGTTACTTTGTAATACCAGATATACTTTTGAATATTCTAACTATTCTCCGCAAACCTCTTGGATTTTCAATGAATACTGAAGGATAGCGATGACGACAAAAATCATGAAAAAGCTTGCCAAAATATTTTAGTGCTCCCAATCAACAAATAATTTGTAAAAAATGTATCAGTTGACTTATTGAAGCGCCAGTATGTACAACGTTTTAACATGCACACATAACTGAATAATTAAAAATACCAAAAGCTACATTTATTTGGCATGAAATGGTTCGGATGACGGCAGCAAAAACAAATTTGCCATGAAGAGTTTCTAAGAAATTAATAAGTAAACTACATAGAATATACTAAACAGAAAATTGTTTACATTGGACAACAAGAAATGTTTTTGATCAACAGTGAATACCTTCCATTTTGATTCAAGTGCTAACCAATAAACTTCTTTTGTCGTATTTTTGGTGAGATTTTTTACTCATTAGTGCAACGGTATGCTAATTCATCTTAATAGTTTTTTTGACATGTCAATTCACATGTTGTATAACTTTAGTGTTAACTCAAATCCTACTAAAATGACGTGAACAAAGCTAGCTTTTATGTTTCTAGTTTATTTTATTTTGGTTGAAACTTAATTTTCAAACGTATTTTTTTAATATCATTCCAAAAATTGGGATGCTAAAATATTGTCGATGTTAAAAACTATCATATTCATTAAGCAAGTGCTATTAAAGTGGTGAAATAGTCCTACT
The DNA here is from genome assembly GCA_034693345.1 of Entomobrya multifasciata. Lineage (NCBI taxonomy): Eukaryota > Metazoa > Arthropoda > Collembola > Entomobryomorpha > Entomobryidae > Entomobrya > Entomobrya multifasciata. Next base: position 7,795 of record JAQFXM010004253.1, on the reverse strand, counting down.
ATCCTTAAAACGGAAGTTATATTAACGAAAATTTAACTTTATGACACGTTTGGAGCAGATCTTAAAGTTGTAAAAGATTTTAAAATATGCTATTACACAGTTTGAACTTTCTTAGCCACACTTATTAATCGCTTACAAATCTGGGGATATCCGCATTTTAAATAAGGTTACAAACGCTTTGATTTCACCAGTACATTTGAAAGGCAAAATAAAACTGACTAGATCTCCGCGTCGTCATATGATGGGCAGAATTTGTCTGGAGAACCTGGCTCCCACATTCAAATTGAATTGTGAATTTGTCTTCAATCGCACTTCTTTTTTCCATCTTCTAGGTGGAATGCGGTCCACATGGTTGTTAATGTCAGGAACGTGCCTTTGGCAAGCCTACATGTAAAAAGATAAAGTTATAATTAATTACAAAATATTGTAATTTGTACTTAAACATGAAAGACTAGCGAAACCCAAGTAAAACTTTATAATAAATATATTGGAATATTTCCATTTTATTAAACGTTTCAAATAAAACAACCCATAATTATGTCTTTATTTAATACGTACAAAAAAATATTTCAGTGATCCCATTGATTCAGCTAAACCGTTGACTTTTTAAAATGCATTTTCAATGCTAGCAATCTTATTATAATATTTTAAGTGAAATTATTTGGTATTCACAAACGAAGTTCAACGCAGCTTTTAAGAGAAATGATTACTGCTTCGTGTTCTAGTACAAAGTGGAAAATGAGTAGCATAGTATCAAGTCTTGCTACAAAGAAGATCAAAATATTTCTACACAGCTACCTTTCAGGGTAAAGGGATCAAGGTTCCTTTAGAAAGTTCTCCGAGTAGGGTTGCATATTGTGAAAAGTAAAATGTTTTTTTTCGGTACTGCACAAGTTACTCTGGGCATGAAATGATGACGTGTTCATCATGTTGTGCACATGCACACACGCTATGAAAGTATAACTATTGGGCGATATGAAGACAGGACTTATTATTTGTCTATGTGTGCTTTTGGTGTAAAAGAAGAAGCTAGGAACTTTTATGAAGGGCAATAGTATTAGAGATTATTGAAATTACTGATGCTGTTTACAATGACCCTTCATGTCTTGATATGCCACTTTAAGTTCTATATTTCAGTACAAGGCTAAGATGAAGCCCATTCTATCAAAACCTTTGATATAAATGTAGTTTAATAGCACAGCTTATTGACTTGTGTATAAAATGCATAATACAGCCAAACATTCCAATGCATTTGCCTTTTCTGTTACCATGTGGATCATTGTTTCTGTACAGCTTTTGTGTGATATGATCCCATTTTAAGTCTGACAAAAAACTATCAATGCTAAACTGAAATGTTATCTTTCTTCACAGTAAACCTAAAGAATGGAATATTTATTCAAACCAAAACATCTAACATATTATAAACGTAATATTTTACGCATAACTGCACATGATTCAAACGAAAATACGAAAAGAACGCATGCAAAACTTGTAAAAAATATAGCACTTTAAAGGCAAAAATTTAATGTGTTAACATTTCATTAGCTTCACGAAGCACGTAAAGTAAGAATAGATAACCAATTAAGCACAACGATAACTACGAACAGTTCAATTATTATAACCCAATTGCGTGTGGCTATTTGTTGAAATGAAATTGTTGATTCTTGAGAACGTATCTATAAAATGCTGATCCACGTTATAATGGTACTACAAAATGAAGCTTCGTGTTAAACTGAAGTCAATAAATACCCGCACAAAGTATTCCTGAAATTGCAGTATTTTTTAAAATTCATTCGAACACAACAAAGATCTTTGTTCCAAAGCTGAATTATAAATATATACAATTTTTGGGACACTAATGCTTGTTTATAGAACCTAGCAGAAAAAGCTAGAAATATCTTACAAATCTTACATTTTATATCCAACACTACCTATTGAATCTTGCAAGATTAAAACATGCATCTGGCTACCTACTAAACATGAAACTTTTTCACTCATACACTTCTCCTGGAGCTCATTGGGTTTCTTAACATAATCTAAACTGTCAACTTGGTAGTATATCAAAGCAGTCAACCATGCACCATGTGGCACACACATGAAATGGTACGACAAAAGTGTTCATATGAAACACCAAAAAAGAATATATATTCATTCTTTACTTCAAGAATATATATCATGTATTTTATTACTGAGGTTTTTTATAAATTATATTCATCTTAAACTAAAAAGGCTTACCTGAAGTAAAACCAATTTATTCGTGAAAACTACAATAAATAAACTTATACGCATTATGACGATCAAGTTACATTTCATTGAATAAAGTTATATGACTGACTCAATATTATCAAGGATGAAGTTAACTTCAACTTGCTTTCGCATGCCGGATTGCACAACAGACCAGATGTTTTTAAAAGCCAGCCATGAAAACATGTTGGTTAGGTTGTGAGAAAATAAAGGGAAACAATATGAGTGGAAATTTATATTTTTGTTCTGAGCTGCTGCAACAAAACTCGACACATGTTTGTTGATGTATATTTTAAACGCAATAGAAACTGATACTCATCGTCAGTAATATAAAAATCTAAATCGCAGACAGTTTGGGAAGTACCAAAGTGCCTAGAGGTTACCATGTAGTCGTATATAGAAAAAAATAACAGTTCATATAAGTTATTGTAGTTTTAAAAAGTAAAGTATCGTCGCTCTTTTATAAGAAAGACAACTTAAAATATAATGACTCAACGTGAATATCATTAAATGCTAGTGATATCGCACCGACAATCTTTAAGGCTTTGCGTAGAATGGTGATAATTTATTTTATTAAAATCATCTAATCAAAAATAAGTAAACATTTACTACTAGTGGTTTACATAAACGAAGCTTGTGTTAAAAGTTTAAGACTATCACATTGCCACCAATTATTTTGCACCATCGTTATTGTTTGGTTTGAATATTATTTACATTTCATAGCACACGTTTTTGTATTCATAACTTCCTGTGCTTGAAACCGATTTTCGGTTATTTTCATTTTGCATTTTGTAAAGTGCGGCATGATTTATATTTTAACTGTAAAACTAATTAAACCACAGAAAACTTAATGTTTAAGCATTCAACAAATTTCTCCTGAAAACAAGTAATTAAATAACCAAGAATACAAATTTGATAATTATGTAAAGACAACGACGTAAAGAGCTGATATTTTTTCTAGTGTCAAGGTTCATATCGTAGTCTAGACCAATCGAAGCACAAATATTTATAAATTGAACGCACAAGACGGCAGTGGTATTTTCAAATAGTTGGTTAGTGTCCACATTAAAGTCATTAAAGACTTTTATGGATAGAGGAGCCTCTTGAATGCCCGATTTTAGACACATTTGTAGTGTTTGTGGATTTGTGATAATAATTTATAATATTAGTTAATATAATAACAAGTCATCTTTCAGTACTACTCAGTCAGCCAGGACAATGTGATTGCGCCTATTTGATAGAATATTCTATTCACAACAATAAAACTGAGTCCCAAAACTGTAACGTGCCCTTATTGTGATCAAGAATTTGACACTATTGAAAAACTTCAATATCATACGATGGCCCATCGTACTCCTAAAAAGTTCCAGTGCTTGTTTTGTGACAAACATTTAGCAAATCTAAGTTGCCTCCGTTTGCATTACAAAAGACATATGAACGAAAAAGAATATTTTTGTAAACTTTGTTCCCGAGAGTTTATAACAGTCTCATCTTTATACTACCATCTTCAATTACACACGGGCGAAAAACCGTTCAAGTGCATTTTCTGTGGTGTAGCGTTTCCTAAAAGAAGTTACATAAGTCGCCACTACCGGATCCACATAGACGAAAGACCGTACTTTTGTAAAATTTGTAAAATGGAAAGCATAGACCCCTTAGACGTTCATGAAAGAACACATGCCAAAGAAAAACCCCATCAATGTGATGTGTGTAAAAAGAGTTTTTCGAATTATTCGTACTTAAGGCAACATCAAGCGATTCACGAGAGTGTTCCACAGTATCGTTGTGATCAGTGCGGTAAAGGTTTTAGTGCTCGGCAAACTTTGAGAAACCATTTCAACATTCATAAAGACTGGACACCATATTATTGTGCTTTTTGTCCAAAGTTTTTTGCTTCGAAGAAAGGAATCGAATGCCACATATTGACCCATATTCGTGAGAAGCCGTACAGTTGTGAAACATGTGATGAAACTTTTGCGTACTACCCCCAGCTTCAAAAACACAAATTAGTACACAGTGGAGCCATACCATTATTTTATACTTGTCACTTATGTCCGAAAGCATTCAATCAGAAATCTAGCTTAAATCGACACTTAAATATTCACAGTAAGGTTAACTCGTTCCCGTGCAATACTTGCGGCAAATTGTTTTATCAAAAGTCAACCATGTCGGAGCACCAAAAGGCTGTTCACGATGGAATAAGACCACACAAATGCAATATTTGTGGGAAAGGATTTTTTGGCAAAAGCGCCCTTAATCGTCACATAATTAGTATGCATACCGCAGAGAAACCTTTTAAATGTAATTACTGTAATAAAGGATTTCCCTTCAATTATCGGCTACAACTTCATATTCGAATGCATTTGGATAAAAAACAGTTTGAATGTATATTCTGTTTGAGGTGGTTTCGGCTTTGGAAAACTTTTTATAATCACACGTCTACGCATACAGGAGAGAAGCCTTACAACTGTACTTCCTGCTCAGAAACGTATACCAATGATTCAAGTTTACGACATCATATTAAACGAAATCATAAATAAAATATTTCACTTGCCTTAAAAAGTTTTGTAAATAATCACTGTTTAGTTTACTTACTATTTCGATATTTCACGGTATTTTACCCACTTACATACAAAGATCACTTCTAGAATTCCTTCGTACCCATTTAAGTGTAGTACGTAATTATACAATACAAATGTTTTGAGTATAGTATTTTTTTAGTAAATAATCCAAACTTTTCACCCATTGACGTATGTTGTTCTCGTGATTTTTTAAACTCTTACTAATCTTATCCATGTCATATTTAACTATTTTTGGATTTCTTATTGAATTATTAATTCATCAATTTATATTCATATTGACCCATTTTGTTGTATCAAAATACAAAATTATTGTAAAAAAATATGTTGCTTAAAAAAGCGAAACGTAGTTTTTGTTCTGCATGTTCTGCGAAGTCACTTAAATATTTTATAAGAATCTTGGAATTATGTATTAATGTAAAAGCTTCGTGAATATATAGATAGCCAAAGATATTTTACTAGGTTTAAAATCATTAGATTGCATTCAAAGAATTTAAAGCAGTACAGTATAACGCGACTTTAGTAATAAATTCAGCGATTTGACTCAAATTCTTATAAGATTTTTAATAATTGAAATGAAATGGTTTAAGACTTATTTAAAAAGGTTATTTAGACTACATTTATTATGATTGATTTGAATTTGCAATCGGCTTAAGCCTTGCTTGACTATCATGGTACGATAAAGAAAACTGTAACCATTGGCACAATGTACATTGTGGGTTCTCTGGAAACGCAGAATAACATAAAGAACATCCTTTGTATTACTGTAATTTATTATTCGAGATAAAGAATAGGTAATTTACTGTAATAACTTGTTAAGTAAGAAAGGTAGACCAGCACTAAATCCACATTAATAAAGTTCTCAAAAAATATTTATAAAAATATTCCAAGTACCATGGTGTTGTACGCATTACCTAAGTTCCATTTCCCATCTTGCTTAACTCAGATAAAATAATTATCTAATAGATGAATTGACCTCAAACTGTATACATAAATGATTTAGGAATATCCATTGTAAACCCAGTTGAACATTTTTACCTAGCAATTGTTATAATTAAACAGATAAGACAAAAGTTATAGTGTTATTAATGACGGAATCGATGAATACTGTAAACGTGCTTTGTTCGATAAAGAATACAGAATTAAAATAAATCCGAATATCCCTGCAAGCCAGCAAGCTCTTCTGAAAAGATTTCTGATAAGTGTGCTGCTTGAACACTGCTTTTACCTCCACAGACTTGCAAACAATTTGTCCAGCACTTCTGATCAATGCATCTATTATTACAATGCCTACACACATAGCACCAAGTAAGTTTAACTTCATTTCCAAGCTTTCATTCGACGCACCTTTAATTACTGCTGCAAGTATTACTGATGAAAGCAAATGAAAAAATGTGTACAAACCTGGTAAAATCGCTGTTGAAAAACAACTAAATCCACACCTGTTAATTAATTCAATCACCTGGTATTTTTGTAAAGCTTGTTTTGATGAACCGTACAAGTGTACATTCGACTGTGTTATTTCCAACCAAAACTTTAATTTAGCGAAATAAATTTTAAGTAAGGTAATCATAAAGCTGACAGGAAAAATGCCAAATATTGAGAAAGCTACATCCAAAAGCCCTCCAACAACTACAAAAATACTTTTCAATCCATCGCTACTATTATAAAAAGCCTTAAATCTAATTGGCCAATAGCGAAGACTAAATGGATCTTTTATAAACAGAATAGTTGGGGAAATGGGTTGAATGTGGACAAAAATAAGGCTTAATGCTATAATCAGTTGGCGTCTTTTTGCTTTTCGTTCATGAATACCGACAAATTTGCGCAAACCTAAAATCAAGAAAATGTTTAGAATTATTACATTTACCAAAAAATATAAACAATACAATTTTTTATAATTGTAAGTATTTATAACAACAGCAAAAACATAAATTACAATTGAATACTATGAACTCACGTTAAAAGTATTTTTCCATTTCAAATATGACGTTCGTAAAATGCATCAAATCGTGTAGTTGAAAATAAAACATCCAACTTAAAATGGAAGCCACTGATCTTGAAACTAGGTGGCTGTAAAAATTGGCTAATTCTTGAGTTTCTAGCATTTGAGAACCAAGTGTTGGAAAAACCTTGATCCAGAGATAAATGTTGTCAATTGACATTAGAAGATTTACTAAAGGCAGAGTGTACAACATTCTCAAGCCATTGGGTATAACGAATTTGTTGAATGTTTTGCTGTAAAACGGAGGAAAGTCACCAATTTTGTGTGGATACCGATTGTATTTAATCAGCAGTTTTTTATCAGAATTTGTGTACGCTTGCATTTTGAGAGTCTCGTTTGACGCAAAATTATGTGTTTAAAGGAAAACTGTTGGGCTGTATCTAAAGCATTTCCAAATTATTTGTACAATATTTTACTCAAAAATATGTTTTTGTTTTTAAGTTGTTTTAGGTCGCACAATATTTCAAAAGCAATAAAAACTTGTTTCTATGTGGACTTAATTGTTATTATGCATAAAATATATAACTCAAAAGCCAAAATAACAGCTTTGTATTCAATATGCTTTGAAGTTCAAAACTTAATTTTTATATGTATTGATATTACTCTATTATATTAATATTTTCTATGTCGTTTAAACTATACGTTTAAATAATGAACAGCGTAAGGTACTATGGAAATGGTGATACAAGGGAAAGATGATGAAAAGAGCCAAGCTTGTGCAAAAAGTCCATAAGTAGTTTTTAGCAAAAACCGCCCCACTCTAACTTAATATTTAAGCTTAAATCGATCAGCTGACAGTCCAATTATAATCAAATAGACAATGCCGTTTATTAGAAACATGTTATTTCCATCATGTTAAGGATCTTATTTATAAAAGTTTGGGTCAAATCTGACCCTGGTGGTCAGATTTGACCCATGGTGCCTTGACAAAAATTGATCTACTTTGAAGCCTCTATCGAAATATGCA
>JAQFXM010004252.1:0-17667 GCA_034693345.1 Entomobrya multifasciata | reverse complement strand
ATATTGACTAATTGAAATAATGATAAAAGTATGATTACTATAAATACAATACACTCTGTAATATAATCTATAAAAAAATGATTTTCAATGTCTAAGGATTTAATTTACCTTATATGTATTTTTACGAAGGAATCTATTGGACAATAAACTGATTTATTATTATTATAGTGTACCTGCTAAGAAAATTGGTTAACGACTCAGCGAAGACTGATTCGAAGTTTGAATGTTTATTTTGCAAGTTCAAATTCGGTCAAAGAAAAGGTTTGAAGTATCACCTGATTTCAAAGCATCGTTTTATTTTGGAGAAGAAACTTGTCGAGCTACAAAAATCTACAAATTTATCTGCAATATTAAAGTCATTTCCAGCAATTCCAATAAGAAGGAAAAACTTTAGTACTCATGTGTGTTCCGTGTGTTCTAAGGTATACCAAAATACTGTTCATCTAAGACGACACCAATGTAGTTGTCATCCGGAAATATATTTTGAAGGCCAAAAGCCACAAAGTCTTGATAAAGAGATTTTTAACACATCCATTAACGAGGCAATTAAACAAGGGTATTTCTCATTGAATTCTACTCTACACCAAACGAATAACAACAGAAGGTTTCATTGTCTCCATTGCGATCGAAAATTTAGGGACTTGGGAGACATTAAAATGCACCTTGTTTGTGTTCATCATGAAATAGTTTCCAAAAAGTTGGAAGACGTTTTAAAACATGGTACACCAGCAAATGTTTTAAACTTAGGCATGACCAGAAGAAGAAGCATCAAACAAAAACACCTAACTAGCACGTCATTCAAAGGTAAACAACCTAGGAGACTTCATAACTGTCCATTTTGTAAGAAAATATTTCAGACAGGCTTTCATTTAAATCAACACCAGAGTTTTCATAATCCCGAATTGTTCTTTGAAAATTCAAATATTTTATGGACTGACCATAATGAGGTGTATTATAAAAGCTTCGTTGAACATTTTCTTTCAAAGGAAATTAATCAGATGTTTACAAAGATATTAACTACGGCAGCATATGGAGAACATACAAAGTTTAAATGCACTGTTTGTTCAAAAAATTTACACAACTTCAGATGCGCAAAAATACATCTCGTTTTACGACACCGTAAATTAATGACAGGGAAATTAGAACATTTACAAAGCACTGGGAAGGCAAGAGAGGAATTAGAAAATGACATGCAAACTGTTTATGTGAACACTTCTAATGGTAATAGAAATAATACTCAGGAATCTTCGTTCTCAACTTCGCCAGAAAAACATATTTGTACAGTTTGCTTGAAAACCTATACCAGGGAGTACAGATTAAACGAACATGTAGCTTTATACCATCCTACAAAGTTTTTCGAGTGGGCTAAAAGACCATCTTTGACATAAGGTCAGTTCAGTGGTTGCGTTGAAAAACTGCTTTTAGAAGAGTTTGAAAAGTTTGACGCATTCATCGATAGGGTTATTGGGAAAACAAAATGGAAATGTCCACTTTGTGCGAGACGAATTGTTGGATCAAAGAAAAATGTGAAGTCACATGTTTTCATATGCCATTCGAATGCAATCGGTGAAAAATTGAAGCAAGCTCAGGAGAATGTGGAATTACCTTAAATTAGATACAGGGAATAAATTATTTATCAGAGCCACTGTTAATGTAACAAAAATTGTGGAATAAGTATCTCAAGTAGTAGTGATTTATCCAGCATTTGGTTAAAGAAGTAGTTGTTACGACAATATTTTAAAAACATAAGTACCTAAGGTCCTAGGTACCTAAGGTACCTAAAATCGGTTGTAAAACGCATTCAAAAAAATGTACTGACCTTTATTGACATACAAATGTACACGTTAGCGATGTGCTTTATTGAACAAATTAGCTATAATGTCAATAGGCTATTATGTTAGTAGACAAATTAAACTCAACGATGTGTATAAAATAGATTTTAATATAATTATGGATACTTTTATGATAAAATGGTTTATTCCAAAAAATTACAAATAAAAACCGTAAATGAATAATAAACCGAATTTATCTCTTTTGACAATGACCTGAAAATATTAAGTTTTGGTGACGTAACGGATACTTATAAAGCAAATTGTAATACGTTTAAATTATGTAATATTATTTTGTCGCCAGATATGATACATTGTTTCACCAAACGTTTCAAGCAATGATTAAAATATATAGGAACTACTAAGTGAACTAATTTAAGATAAAAATTCATGTTTGGTTTTATTTTATATTTTGGTCAGAAATGTATTTGCAGAGCGCAGTAAGATATTTCCTTTGCCAGAAGCTCATGTAACGTCTAGCACCTGATACTTTTATGATTCATAAAAAATGCATGATGTTAATTGGGCTATGCAAGATCTAAATCAGTTATAACACGACATAAAATACCAACACACTTCCGGACCTTATTGTATTACAGATTTTAAACACGTAAAAAATTCATGCATGGTTAAAAATAATTTACTTATAAAATTGGTCAAAAGCCTACCAAGACACGAACCAAACACATGCATACCACAACTAATAAAATGCAGGGAACCAGATTCGTTCTCATGGAATTTTTTTCTTCATAATCCTAGCTTCAAGGTCATCAATAAAAAAAGTCATGCGGAGTTGATATGGGAAATACGTAGGTAGTGTTTCTACTCGGATTTGCTAAAAGAAACCTGATTCAGTGAAGTTCACCTGTTTACTGTTCAACAAGTGGTTTTCATTCATTCTATCAGCTGTGTTTTTGGTGTTTTAGCAATTCTTTTTATATCAATAAACACAATCACAAAATAGTCAAATTCATAAATACAAGGGATTTCTCAAGTAAAAGTCTAATATCACTGGAATCAAAATAAATTTCGCTCACTTTATTTGTTAAAAAATATTTTTTTCAATATTAAAATGGAACATAAAACCGAAAATCATGAGCGCAAGTGCTTATTTTGCTATCGTACTGATAACAATTTGTCAAATTTTTATACGGAAGATACATCTAAAAAGTGTAATGTAAAACAGCAATTCTTCACTTTGATTACAAGACATTTGTTAAACAGCATTAGTGGTGGTGCGATAAGTAAACGTGAAAAACTTTGGTGTAAAAGAAACTTGGAAGCTTTTTCCAATTTTACTAGGCACACAAAACCAAATGATGATGAATCTTTGAAACTCTTGCATTTCTGTAAACAATGTAAAGCAGCAACCAAGAAGTACTGTGAATTATATGACAAAATTCAACAGTTACAATTACAACTAGACTGGAATATTTATAAACTATCAAGTGTGATGAGACGTGCTGATAAAAAGAACTCCAGTAATGACTTACAGGAAAACTGATTAAATATTGTTCTAATGACCAAAATAAGAAAAACTTTAAATCAAAGTTTTAAAACGTACAGGAAATCACAAAACACAAGGTCACTTCCCAGAGTGCAGTTGTCTTGTACTGTGACCAAAAATGAAGCTGAAAAAGGTTTTTGAATTTGTAACACAAACCAGTTAAACCATTTTCATTTGTACTTAAGTTTTGTTCATTTGTGTAAACATTTCATTCAGATTATGTTCCAAGTTTGTTCGATCCCATAAATCTGGAGCAGACCCCAGTACAACCAGGGGAAATAGATTGTAGTCATAGAATTACAACAAAGTTTGGTAAGTACTCATGTGACTAGTTATTTAGTAGTATTATGAATGTATTTACACTGCACCAGTACCGATTATTATATTAGTCATACTTTTTGTGATTTCAGAAGACGAAAACGATGGTTTCGACGTTGAAGTAAACAACAGTTTTGAATTTAGGACAAGATGATTTTCCATTAATAGATTTATGTGATTCACCTCCACCAGTAAAAGCATCAAGTCAAAACAGTACAGTTCCAGTAATCGAACTTTCTTTGTCACCATCACAATTACAAACGTCTGTACAAAGTCTGAAGAAAGATAATTTTCGTAATACAGTTTCGCAGTCAAAGTCTCCATCGGTTTTTAACTGCACTTTATGTTCATATTGTACCAAGCTAAAGTTTAACCTAGTTAGACACAACATTACGAATCATCCTGACCAATACTTCATATCAGCCAAATTAAACCGATTGTCAAACGACCAGTTTAAGAACTGCATAGCTTACGTGTTAAGAAAAATAGTTAATGATTCATTTAAAGGTAACTCTGAATTCCAGTGTCCATTTTGTGCATTTAAATCTAGTGGAAGACAGAGTATAAGAGATCATGTAGCCTACAAGCATCGTCTAAGTTTGGAAGAAAAACTTGTGGAATTACAGAAGTCAGGTAGTATCCCGCTAATATTAAGTAAAATACCCAAAAAATCGATGAGAAGAGAAATTGCCGGTCTTCAAATTTGTTCAATTTGTTCAAAGTCCTTTCTTAAGCGAGCATATTTAAAACGACACCAGTGTATAAGTCACCCCGAAATGTATTTCGAAGATTTCAGAAGACCTGCTGTTGATAGCCAAGATTTGAAATATTACATTATTCAAACAATTAACCAGGGATTTTCTACCGTTTCTACCTTTACTCAACCCACAATCGATGATAAAAAAATACTTAAGACTAAACTCAGGTGTCATCATTGTAATAAAATTTTCGGTACCTCTGGAGACGCAAAAGTGCATCTTGTTTTCAAACATCGTCAAATTGTTGCGAATAAACTGGAAAATGAAATACAAAGTGGAAAAACAGCAGCACAAATCAAGTTAGAAATTATAAGGGCAAGGCGTTTAAAAATAAGAACCCGTGTAACAAAAGCAAAGACTTCATCAAAAGCTCATGTTTGTCCGATTTGTCAGAAAATTTTTAAGTTTGGCGTTAATTTCAATCATCATCAAAGTTTTGAGCATCCTGAGCTATTTTTTGAAAGCTCAAATTTGTTTTGGACATCCCAAAATAAATCTGTGTTTAAAAGATTTGTGAATTTTTTTCTGGAACAAGAAATTTGCAACAAGTTTACCAAAGTAATCACAAAAACACCCAACGGAGAACAAAAGAAATTCAAGTGTTCAGTTTGTTCGAACATTCTCGTCAACACAAGACTCACAAAAATCCATCTTGTTTTAAAACATCGTAAATTAATGGCAGGGAAATTGGAACATTTACAAAGCAGTGAAAAGAGCAAGCATGAAATTGAAGTTGAATTGGAAAAACATCGTAGTACTTTATCAAAGCGATGCAGTAATACTGTCAAAATTCCTTCATTTTCAACTTCATCAGAAAAAAACCAATGTAAGTTTTGTTCGAAAAGATGTAGCAGTGTGTACAAACTTAGAGAACATGTAGCCTTTCGTCATCCTACTCAGTTTTTTGAGTGGGTCAAATTTCCAACAACAACACGTATTCAATTTGATGAAATTGTAAAAAACGGGATTTCAGAAGAGTTTAAAAAATTGACAAGTTTGTGGATAACGTTTATGGTACAGTAAAATGGCAATGTTCATTTTGTCCAAAGCGGATAATTGGGGTTGGAATGAAAAATATTAAGTCACATATGTTTTTAGGCCATTTCGATATCCTGAGTGAAAAAATGAAGAAAATGCAGCAAACTTAGATATTGGTTGACATTTAGTAATAAAATATGTTAGATAACAGTTTGCATAGATTGATTGTACAGCGATTTGTATATATTTATTATGCTAATCTATTTGACCTAAGCTCATAAGCGCATTTTGTAATTTATAATATTTTAAAGCTTTAAGGAATAAACTTTAAATTACAAACAGGGAGAAATTTACTTAAAATAAATAAAGCTACATGTACCGACGTTTCTTATATTGTTTTGTATATTTCTGAATATAATGTCATTTCGATACAATATTCTTTTAAAAGATAACTAAAGCAATCGCAAATAATTTTCTTCTTTCAAAAATGAAAAATAAAAATTCAATATAGTTAACCCTTTACCCGAGTATGTGTGTTTAACTTTTATATTTTTAGTTCGTAGAAAAACGCTTTGTTCAAAAAGCAGAAAATAAGAAAAAAATGGAGGCAATCAATGTAAATTAAATTGTAAATCACACTGTGTTGGCGAAGACTGGACTTGGGTTGCTTTGTAACAATATTAATTGTTTAAGTAGTTCTGACATGCTTGTATTCAATAAAATATTGGATTGAGTAACATCTCGACTTTTTTTTTTAAATTGCGTATTTGTAAAAGTCTAATTTCATAATTATATTATGTTGTGGTGGTATTCATTTTCATTTATTCATGATCACCTGAAATTTCACTAGCAATAAGAGCAATTGGGCTAAAGTCAATTAATGAAAAATAATTTGGCTTAAATAATTGATCAATATACCAACAGTATTTTAATTGTCAATTGCGTATATTTAACCATAAATAGTGAAGGAAGGTAATAACTTTTAAAAAATGCGAAAGCCATTTACTCCTATTAACATGAATCTGACAAAAAATACCTTTAAAATTCTGATGAACTTAAATTTTAAACTCTAGTCGAGCAAAAAATAAACGAGTCTCCCGAGGTTTTTATTGTACTACGTATCGTTTAACCAGAAAGCAATATCCGTCGTGAAACAAAAAAAGATTAGTGTCTCCCTTAAGATAATATTCGAAGAAAAGAGTAATTTATTAGTCAAATGCAACTATAAAACTTTTCATTGCCAAATTAAGTTGCAATTATTTGTTGTTGAAGTAATTTTTTGTATTTAATTGACTTGTAAATTGAATAGGTTACCGTTTTCCAAACGTGGTAAACATGGTAATGAAAGGTCATCTAAGTTGGATTCGTGAGTTAAAGCCCGAGTCGGACATGACGGATGACGAGCTGAAATCTTATTGTCTGACTAAATATATTGAAAAGGAGTAAAAGCAAAGAGGTCAAAGTTGACACCTGGGATGAGTGGTTAACCATTTCTATCAGACTTCTGAATATATTGGCGATGTTAATCTTGACGAGAAACAAAAAGAAAGCTGACCGAGTCAAAACTAGATGATGTTCTAAATCAATATTGTAAGGGTAACTTGGGGGACGAGTTAAAAATCGAGGACAGTTGTGTAAAGGATTTTTATTTGCAGGTGGGGAATACGCTTGTAATTTTTAGTAGTAACTTTAAGTGAACTTTTTTACACAACAAAATTGTATGTATTTTAGGCTAATCAGCTGGACCCCAAATAATAAGCTTGGTACAACCATCAAATCCATTAATCATGCATTTACATTGATATCTTTGCGAAGCAAATAGCTGTAATTCCTATCAAGGAATACATAGTTATTTTTCAATGCAAAACCATTCATTTTTCTACCTAGATATACTCAATAGTAAACTTGAAAAGGTAGTCAATTGTACGCATGCATTTTCCTTGCTCATAATGCGTTGCTTTAACTCATGTGCACCTACACGCTACTACATGGAAATAGTAATAAACATAAACGAAGAGATATCTCGCGTATGCAAGCGATAATAATAACTTCTTCTTTTATTTTGGTTGAACATTCCAAATAACATTCAGTCATCAGTAGGACTTACTGAAACGAGCAGTAAATTTTTAAATCCAGTTTTTGCTTGCTTGGAAACTGAAACAGACAGCTTTGTTAGAGGAGCACTTAACCTTTTTTGTTTCTAAGTCTAAAATGAATTCCAACAATAAATTATATACTAAAGATCCAAAGGATACTCCAAAGATCAAAAATAAAGTCTCATGTTCAATCTGTCCGAAGACATTTTGCACTAAAGGAAAGCTAAAAAATCACGTTTTAACTGCTCACGAAGGTAAACGTCCATTCAAGTGCAACTTGTGTTTAAAAACCTTTACTGAAAGTGGAAATTTAAGTCGTCACATTAGAACTGACCACCAAAATGTTCAATACAAATGTCAACAATGTGACTTGTCATACACGAGCAGAGAATATCTTCGAGTTCACGTAAAATCAAAGCATGAAAACATTAATCCATTTTCTTGTATGACGTGTGACAAATCATTTCCACGAGAATACGACTTAAATAGACATATTGCTCAAGTTCATATTCTAAAAACTGTGGAGAAGCAGTTTACCTGTAAGTACTGCCAACTTAAGTTGCGAACGATTTACAACCTCAGGAATCACATTCTTCGAAAGCATCAAAATGCCGAAAAGTCACACAAGTGTAAAGTGTGCTCAAAGGCATTTCTGTTTTCTACGGGAATGAGGCAACATATGCGAACCCACACAAATCAAGTTGAAAGAAACTTTCAGTGTCATATTTGTGAAAAATATTTTTCAACTCATAACACTAGATACGCGCACATTAGGACATACCACATTTTAAATTCCGGCAACTTTGTTTGTGTATTTTGTGACAAGGTGTTTCGTCATAAAGGCAACTTGAAATATCATGTTTTGAGGCACATTGAAGAAAAACGCCATTCTTGTGAAATTTGCCACAGGAACTTTTGCTCGGGTCGAGAAAAGACAAGTCATATGAGAACACATACAGGGGAAAGATATTACAAATGTAACGACTGTAATCAAATATTTACTGCTATGGGCGGGTTGAAGAATCACCGTATTTCTAAACACGGCGAGAAAGCCAAGCACAGTTGCATCTTCTGTGGGAAAGTATTCGGATTTGTATCGCAACTTTATAACCACGTATTAGGAAAAATCAATGAGCGACCGTATTTTTGTACAACTTGCGATAACACGTTTACTTCTGGTAGGATTTTAAAGGAACACAACTACATACACGGACAACGAAAATTTTCCTGTAATTCATGTGGGAAGTTGTTTGTGAGCCCGTCTTATGTAAGAACACATAAGAAAAACTCGTCGTGTTACTAGTAACATTGGTATATGAAATTTCTGCTGAAACAGTGTGTTATTGTGATTATGTTACACAAGCCACTAAATTGTTTTACTGGGAAATATATAAATGTTTTATAATGGTAACATAAATACTTTGTTGATACCAAAATCATGCAAAACTCATGAAAAAGTTACGAAACTTTATTTTTGTCCTGAGCATTTAATTTCACTTAATGTACTATCGTTGATATATTTTGATTCCAAATAATTAGAATGTTTCCATGTTTACAGTTTGAATAAAAAATTATGCTGTAAATAGTATTTTATGTAATATAAGTCCTAAATGAAAAGTTATTTTTCAATGTCATGCATAAATTAGTTTTATACGAAAGCTTACTAAACAAATATCCGATTTAATTTTTACCAAATAGTAAGGATTTAGTATGACTTCAAGGTGGAAAAATTGATAGATCTATTTTTTTACATGCATGTGTATTTGTATTTCTATAAGACGCATGAAATTTCTAAAGCAGAGCTTGGTTCTTTACACAAAATAAAGTGATAGAACTACTGAGATAATCCTTTAGATAAGAAAAATTGGTTGTGTGATGATATTTGATGTTGGAATTGGAGGAAAGTACGCTATAAATGTACAAAGCTTCAAAGCCTAACAAAGCCTCACAAAGAGATTTTTCATTAATATTAAAAAGGTACAGTTTTCTCTACAGACAACAAACGTAAGTATGTATGTATAAATATATTTATGATGCACACAAACATCAATTCATACATGTAACACGTTTACCCAAACACATGCATACTATTCAGCAGCTGACGTGCAGAAAAAGGGTAAGCAATGTTTTTGGAGAGTTTATCAGAAAATTAATTTTGTTGAATGATTTTGGTTCAAATCAACCCAAATTTTTATACTCACTTTGTACGTGTCCATGAAGAATATCAAAATTACTCAAAGTAATTACTTGTTGGGTTTCGTGGTTAACACAACAAATAACGCTATGAGTTCAGTGCCCAATGGAGAAGATGGATTTTATAATCCACTCTGTATTTTTCCAGAGGAGGTAGGCTCAGTCGATTACAAATACTTTACCTCTTTTAACCAATAAATCATTTTATAAACCTGTTCCAAGCTATTGGAAAATTCTAATAAAGTGCTAATATCTCTTGAAACAGGTATTGGAAAACATGTTCGAGAATTTATGTGAACCAGAAGACATCCATAACGTGACAAACTCGTCTCCTCAGTTCAGACGGATAATGAAGCCAAGGCATACAGCTGACCTATTTGGACTGGTAATAATATAACTTGAATTATCCTTTTAAAAACACGCATATAGTTAAGCAAATGAGGATAAATAGTACAATTTTAACATCTTAAAATTGGATCAATTTTGATTAGGTACTTCCCCATATAAGCACTCTTCTAAAAGCAGATGACTTATTGGAATGCCGACTTGTTTGTAAATCGTGGAAATCTGCAGTACGCCACTTACTTCACAATCATCCCAGCGTTCGACCATACGACCCTAAAAACGACAATTTCAAAACTCCAACGTCAATTATTCATAGTGAATTAACAGAGCACTTTCGACGCTTCTTGAAACCTGTGGAGCTGGGAATGAATGTACCAAGACCCTTCAACGTTGTTTTATTAAGACGAAACATGAGGAAGCATCCGGACAATCCATTTGTTTATGAAATGGTCACCGCTCTTCCAACAACATTCAGTACGACTGCTAATCAATGGACACAAATTTTCAAATTTCTCAAATCTCACGGAAAGTACATCACTCATTTTAAAATGTACTGTCAGGATTACGCAAATAATTTCGTAGAATTCTACAAAATCATGCAACTGTGCCTTAAGTTATTACCCAATCTGAGAACCCTTCAATTTGACCATAACACGATAGGTGATGATTATAGTCAAGACATGCGGAAAGAACATAATCGTCATGAAGACGACGATAAATCAATTCTACAAAAAATTATCAACAAATATGATTTACCCCCTTTGCCAAATCTTGACACTTTAATTATGGTAGTTGTGGAGCCCTGTAAATCCCAATATCAGAGAATGATACTGGAAAATATATTAAAGAACTATGAAGGCCAGCTCAAGAAAATTCACGTTTCACCTGTCTTATGGTTTGCGAGATTTACTCAACTTGATGGCTTGAGACACTCTTTAACAGAATTAGAAGTTGAGACATACAGGTCAGCACCATCGCTCATTTTAAAACTTTTGTGGACCTTTAGAGGATACCCAACATTGAGAAAAGTGTCGTTTCAATTCGATATAGATACGGACAATATCAATTTCCAGAGTACAATGGAAGCTTTGCATGAAATACAATCAGTGCAGTACCTCAAGTTTTATGGGTTTGGGAATAATCCGATTATAAATAAAAATCTCTCCGACGATAATGCTCTTGAAGGAGGAAACGTGATTCGACTACCAAATGTGCGAACATTGGAGATTAGATCAATTATTGATGAGTTTGTGTATGACACAATTCTAGTACACTTGCCTGCTTTGGAGTACTTAAAACTTGAAAACTTCCATCATTACAAAACAGGTGGTTATGATGCCACAGATGATACAATATTTGAAGTTTTTAAAGGATTGAAATCTCGGAAATTTTATGACTCACAGATTTGGTACAAGCTACCTTGTCTCAAAGAAATTGTTTGCTCGGAATGCTCACTGTTTACATGGGAAACTATTGAAAAGTGGCGTCCTAACCTTCAACCTGGGGATCCAACACATTATGTGCGATTTACTAGGGATACGTTTGAGAGTTTAAAGGGAAATTAAAATATTGATTGGTCAATTTGGGTATATTTGGTTAAATTCAATATTTAATTGCTTGTGCCATTAATGTTGTGATTAACTGAGGAATCGATTGCTAGGAAGTATTTATGTGAATTGTTTACTTTCATTTACATGTTTTATTATTATTGACTTATCTAAATTTATTACCCTTAGGATTCCTGAGAAGACACAGCACAGGTCGTTTAGAATATCGCCTGAATATTATTGTAAATTCTTAAAATATATTATTTTATTACTAGCTTATACTAAGGTTATGTCTCTCCATTCGATTTGAATAAAACTATAAATGTCTTTCTTTACAAATATGTTGATGTTAAAGCAGCTTATATTTTTTACGTTTTTGCAAATGAAACCCTTTCTCTAATAATTCATATTTAAATACAGTTTGGTAGTGTAGTTAAAGCAGTAACGAACTTGGTTGGATATTTGTTAGTAGTAGTTGTGTAAACTTTAATCTATTTTTTTTTCTACAAACATACTTTTGTATAACTTGTAAACGTCATAACTGGTAAAAATGATTTTATACATTTACAAATAATGTTAACGGTTGAAATGTATTGACAAAATAAAAGCTTTTTTATGTATTACGTTTATCTGTAGAAACATTATTCAGTACTTTAGAACGTTTTATCCTGAAACTATTGTTTCCGACACACAAAATACGCGACTGGCAAGCAATCATTTAAAATATTTGGCAGGTTTAAGATGAAATTTGGTTAATATTATACACTTTTATAAAGTGAATGATGTCATCATAGTCATAACAGTGATGTATTTTTATTGATACACTTCTAAACTCTGAAAACCCATTTCACAAGATATATTAGAGAATGTATCATGAATAAAGTTACTCGAGTAAAAACGTATATAATGAATTTACCTTCTAGACAAAGCTATATAAAATTGTTTATTTTAATCCGTAGATTGTCACACGGAATTAGTATATGTAATTTTTCGTTTAGCAAGCTAAATATCTTATTGTAGATACAGATTACAGATTAGAAACAGCTTAATTAAAGCTCATGTGTATATGCAATAGTGATTACCTTTGTAAGTCAGTCATCAGAATGATCTAAGATATTTATGCGTTTATGTATTCTTTTAGAATGTGTGTGCATACATTTTATATTTTAAGTTCATAGAAAAACGTTTTGTTCAAGAAAGCAGAAGCTAAAAGTAAAAGGCAGGCAGCCGGTGGAATTTAAATTATAAAGCACACTGTGTTGGTGAAAACTAGTTGTCTTTTATCACAAAAAACATTACTTGATTACTTTGCTTGGGACAATTGTACGTAAATATTTGTTTTGAAAATTGTATCGCTATTAAACAAAAAACCAATTCATCCTCTCGTAATATGCTCTGTCGTTAAAAAATCATTCGTTGGTTTATAGTGCTTTTTTAAAGCATTCCATCTTTAAGTTTTTAAAGTAATGAAAATATTTACGTACCATTTACCAATTTCTATGTTTAAACAAATTAAAGTTTTATGATTAAATGTGTTTAAAATATGACTTCCTTAGGAACATATTTAGGAGTTTACGTCGAAATTATGTTCTGAGTTACCAATTGGAAACAATTTATGAAAGTTTAAAAGTTAAACTTTAAGCAATTTTACGTCATTGTAAAACTACGTTGTCTTTTTCTGGCACATTTTTGTCCTGGTGTTACATAATTTGCTAGAATGTTTTTCTGGCTTCAAATTCAGGACATTTATTATTTAAATAAGCTAATCATATATCAGCAGCAATATAAAGCAAAACAAAAGAGTCATACCCTTCAATAAAATTTACAAAATGGGAATGTTTTATAATATGACAGATTATATGGCTCATTATAGAATATATGGCTCAAATTTTAGAATTATTTTATATATTTTTGAAAACGTGATTAATTGAAACGTTACAAACTTTTTGACCAATTTACCAATCTATCGACAATTTAGATTTTTATTTTGTGCAATATCACTGTGCTCTTTTATATAAGCTAGAAATTTCTTCGATTTTAAAGGTAAATTCTAAATTACTCCAAATGAACTATTTATATTATTTTGGTGTTTACCACAGACTGCTTTTTTCAAAACAGTAACTAAGCTCGTGTCAAAAATCAATACAACCTAATAATATTTTGTTTAATATTACTTTTCTACGTTGCACACTTTATCTCCATAAGTTTTTACCGGTTAAACGAATTATTCGTGTTCTTCGTTTAAAACCACCATGAACTTTAATTTCTTACGTGGATCCTTCTGTCCAAAATACCGCATAGCATGCAACGCATTGATATTGTAGCTGACCGTTTGGTTATGAGCCAACTCAACAAAGCATCAAGAAAGCGCAGTGAAGGTGCAACGGTTGTGAAAACATGGTGATGTACATTACAAAGGTCAAGCCGGATATTTTTTGCTGCATCAAATGACAAACGAAGATTGTTACAAAATAAACTCTATTTCTTAGTGAATATATTTTTTAATCCACAGAATAGTTCACAAATATGGCCACTTTACTTCACTGGAAAGCATATGAACTAAAAAGCAGAATTTTCGATCGATATCTTTGGCCCCAAAAAATCACGATGGACGTTAAAACTGAAAAATTTGTATATTACAAAAACTCGAAGAAACTGCTGACGTTTTATCTTGGTTTCCTCAACATTTTTCTACACAGTTTAGGTTTTTTGTACATAACCATCAAGCTTACACTTTCCTTAAACACTGTTCCTATGTACAAGATATTGTTTTATGTTGAACTTACTGGAATCTGGATTCTGGCAGCTGCCCTGCACTATTTGACAATTGTACACGGAGAAAATTTGTTTGAAGAATTTTGCAACTCACTTTTCCAACTGGACCGATTTTTAAGACAAGACAAAACTAAAACTGGTTATGCAGTTGAACAACAAATCATCAAGGCACTTATTACAGGTTGAATTTGATTATCAAGAATCTATCAAGTTTCCTGTCAACTAATAATCTAGCTTTTCAACATTAATATTTCAGAAATTAAAAAGGTTTGTCAATTGGATTCGTCAGCAGACTTAATGGGACTCGTAATGAACTACCTTGTTCTCGTGTTTTTTGAAATAGCTATTTTAAGTCCAGTAGTTGCTATTATGCTAAACCTTGATCCGATGGGCATTATTTTAGAACATTTTGAACTACTAGCTCAGCACTCATATCTAAAAACTCTGATAAGGCTCATTATAGTACAACATTGCATTTTTGCTGCAGTGCAATCCTATGTTACTTTTTATTTACCTGCCGTTTCCATGTTGAACATATTTTTAGCTTGTTTAAAGAAAGTTACCGAAAATCCAGTGAGTAATTTTTCGTATAAATACTATATCCACCTTCGAATTATTCAACAAACCGGAACGACACCAGTCAGAATACTAGCAGGAGTAATGATGTACACAGGATTCGTTTTGTGTGTTCTAGGAACATGGATAATTATCAGTGGTAGAAACATATTTCCGTTTTTACTTTATTCTATAGTAACTGCAGTAACAATTGTAATTTACATCGTGATTGCTGAAACAGTTCCAAAAATAGTTGAGTGTGATGAGTTGAGTAGAAAACTGATAGCTCAAACATGGCTCAGAGTAAAGGCAAATACTATTCGCTCGTCCAATAATTTTGAAAATAAAATGTGGAAAAAGGTTTTGGTTTCTCAGAAACCTTTAACATTTTATTACGGTATAGCTTCATTCGACAGAGAAACAAAACACAATTTGTACTACAATATTTTGATTCACACAATTGACATAGTGCTTTTAACACCAACAAATAGTTCTAAATACAATCTTGTCGAATCCCCAAAATGAATTACGAATGTTCAAGGTGTTTGGAATGAATAAAGTCTGGTTCGCTTTGATCATAATTAAAACATTTTGCTTGGATACGAATTCGTAATATTCCTGATGGACAACCCAAAGACGTTTCGTAAAAATCCCTTAAGCCAGTCTGATATATAATTATTTTCAACACACGACAATGAAATCTTCGAACAATATTTGATAAATGATTCTCTTCTGATTTCTTCAGTAATGAATTATAAATTAGCTAGTTATTCTTAGCAAGTTAGTAATGTTGTTCTTACTTCTACACTAAATATTTTTAGATAAGTTTGAGAAAATGATAAAACATTCGGTAAAATAAATTTGCCTAGAATGTTTTCGAGGTACTTCATAAATTATTTAAGCATGCTTAAAACATTTGATGCAACAAGACAAAAAATTTAACTTTTATGCAAAAAAAAATCCAAAAATATAATTATTTACATAGTCCTCTTTTTGACATAATGTATGTACAACAAAACTACTAATATTAAACTTTGAAGACTATTTTAAGAAATCGAACACAATAAAACTAAGCTTCAAGAAAATATCAATTTATTTCGAAACACATTTGTATTTTTATTACAAAAACATTTAAACATCTTTAAATACCATGAATATAAAATATTATTGCATTATACAATTCGTTTATATTTAAACCTTAAAAATTGTTCCTTGAAGTAATACATGAAGAGAATATTGCTGATAGGTCAACTCTAATTCGTAAACCTCTCCTCGCAACGATTTGGTTAACAATTTTACCACATTCGTTTCATGTATTTAAATTGATTTGCACTACAAAGAGCGTTTTTCGACTAATATAAATTTAAAATACTCTCGTAAGTTTAATTACTTTTTGTACTAGAAACGCTTAATCTATTTCAGTTTTTCATTTAGGATTTAATCAATTTAAGTTTTTTCACCAAAAAAAGCTTCTTTAATAATCATAGGTGGTTTTACTTTAGTATTTTTGCGAAAAAGGTGTACGATACATGACGACTCATTTCAGCGACATTTTGGTTTCTTGCAAATACATTCTACTGTGTAATATTTTTTAATTCAATGCGTATTTAGGTAATTTGTCCTCCATAGAATTTTTCTAAACTTTAAAACTGAGAATACGTGTATCATTTTATTTCCACACTGTATTTCACACATTCCTCAAAATTCAACACCATCAACGCTTCGAAATATTCTGGTAGCCATTACAATTAATTCACATGTGTATTTATAAACATGGCAACCATACTTCACTGGAAAGCATACGAACTAAAGGATAAACTTTTTGACCAACACCTCAGTCTCGACAAAGTAAATCTGAACGTGGCATCCGAAAGTTTTGTCGTTAACACAAATTCCAAATATTTAATTAACTTTTATATCGGACTCGTAAATATTTGTGTACACGCTTTTACTTGTGTGTACATAATCATGAAGTTAATACTTTCCAAAAATGTTGTCCCTGTGTTTCTAGTGCTGCTTTATGTACAACTATGTGGAATATTTTTATTGTCTACTGCTCTAAACTACTTAGCGATTGTGCATGGGCACAATTTGTTTGAAGAATATTTCAATTCACTATTTCGGTTTGATCGACTTTTAAGACAGGATAAAAGAAAACTTGGTTTTACGGCAGAAATTTCCTTGACATGCTCAATAATAAGAGGTAAAACAAGTCTTTCATATAAATTAAAAATTTCCCATGATAAATATATTTAAGATTTAAAAATTTCTTTCAGAACTTTTGAAAATTTGTAAAATACACTATTCAGTGGATGTTATGGGACTCCTGATGGTGTACCTTGTTGTAGCATTTTTTACAATAGTTCTCTGTACTCCACCAGTTGCCATTGTGCTACAATATGATCCGATTGGAATCCTTATGGAAGATTTGCAAGTTTTAAGGGGTCACTCATTTTTAAAACTTTGTATTAGGTTTACTTTAATATTACATTGTACTTTAGCTACAGTTCGATCTTACGCTACATTTTATTTACCAGTCGTGTCAATGTTCAACATATTTTTATCCTGTTTAAGAAGAATTAGTGAAATGCCGCAATTTGATAATTCTATTAAATATTACACCCACCTTCGAATAATTCAACTAACCGGTATGACTTCGGTTAGAATGTTGGCTGGGGCGTTGATGTCCATAGGATTTCTTTTATGTGTTGTGGGAACATGGATAATTATAAGTGGAAGAAAACTTTTTCCTTTAGTAATCTATTG
>JAQFXM010004251.1:0-17674 GCA_034693345.1 Entomobrya multifasciata | reverse complement strand
GTCACAGTAACACAGACAATTAAGTATATTCACAATTTTTCAACAAATCCATTTTTGTCACATGGCCAATGAATAATTACAATGATCAATCAAATTGTATAGAGTAAGGGTCATCTTCAATTGGAAAAGGGTTATCATTACATAACTTTCGAAATCAAATATTGAATGGAGAAAAGAATAAGTACAGGTTAGACTTTAAAAATATTGATGATTGGAAATTATTGATAGCTGATTAACGTTTGGTGACCAAAGTAATTTATAAAAATTAACCTGTTTTGTTAATTTTGATGTTTTAAAAGTAAGCTTAAATTACACACTACAACCGTTCCTTAAAAATAATTTCAAACAAACGATACAAAAATGGATAATCATTCGCTGTTATTTTTTCAATATTTTTTTATGATCTCCATTGACAAATCCAAATTGCAACTTATCTCCTTCAAAGTTATTTACGGATGAGCTGAAGAGGGTGCATTGGCATTACGTGCCATTTATTATCTTGAAAATAAGCTATTGGATAGCTACTTACAAATTAGTCACCTACTTACTATTTTTTTACAAGCAGCTTTTTGCTGTTGTTGTTGATATTTATGATTTACGTTGAACAAGTATAGTCGCTTCGTTTACTATAAATTTTTGCAGGTAGCTTAATGGCCATCGTTTTTGCAATTCTTTACAACATGTTAACAAAGCCAATAATTAAGTGTACATTTAGTGTACATGGCCGATTCTCTGAAAAGCAACAAGATGATTTATGCCGCCTGCCTAATGGCTATATTCAATATATTTTCACGGCAAATCAATACGATCCGGTCAATTAGACGTTTGCCCATATTATTTGCTCAATTAACAATTTTCGAAGAATGTAAAATGCAATGTACAGCATGGTCGATGCGCGATGGTGTGGTGAACTATGCATAAATTGTTACGCAAACTCTCTATATAGCTATGATTATTGATTGAAATCAATAGTGAAGAATGTAATTACAGAGAAACATTTTGTTTCATTGTTCTGAATGTAAACGTATTGAAAGTGTACAACGAGAGGTTGTATTTAATTTATTTGAAAATTACATGCATGCCCTGCCTGACCTATGGCGTATAACAGACTAAAAGAGAATTTTCATTGCCTTCGCATCTTGATTGAATCCTTCAAATATCCATTTATAATTTTTCTATATTTCTAGCGCCACCAAATGTCAATTTTTTTCTTATCAAATTCTAGTTTGAATTTAAATTCGTGTGACATGTTCGAATCTTTATTACTAGGTGTTGGTATGTTTGCTATGTTATTCTTTTAAATTTGGTATGTACTATGTACATATTTTCGCAATCATTTTTCTTGTTTTAAAATAGCTATTTCCTTAGGAATACTACCACCTGTCAGATAACTTTTGTCTTGGGTGGCCTGTGTGTCATGTGTCACATGAAAATTACTGAATGAAATATGACAACGACACTACACGACATGAACATGACATCACACGACACATCTCCCCATGACGACGTGAATGCGATTTCATAAGTAGTATATAGAACAGGTAGGTAGGTGTACTATTTAGGTACACGATTATGCGTGTGTGCGTGTACGCAATTTGAAATTTTCCGTAATTGGGGAAAAATTAAATATGCGAATATATTGAGGTAACGACATCTTGAATTTCAACCTCATCAACATCACTTATAAGAAACTTGCTTGCTTTTCGGACTGTCAGGGTAAACGTAATGAGCTCGACCAATAAATGTTGAAAAAATATAATTAGTAAGTACTAAAATCGATTCTAAGGGCCTAAGTAATTAAACCGTTTGATGTATGTTTGAAGCTGTTCTATTTTCATTTTCATAACTTCCATCGAAAACTAAAATCACAGTAAATCTGCTGAACAAATAATTTGTTATTCTAGTTGAAAAAATACTTTTGGCGTAAAAACAAACATTCAAACAAAATGTTCATAAACGAATATCAATGTACTACTTCAATATTTTTATATTTTATAATCAAATAATCAAAAATCATTTCCTTTCGTGTCAACTTCAAATCAATTCTTGCACGAATTCTCAGATCTCATTTTAGATCCATTAAATGGCTTAGTTTACTAAACCAAATCATGTTCTCGCTCATTCATATCATTACGTAAAAATAAAGAAGATTCTCCTTATGATAATTTTTCTACAAAGCAATCCTTTTGTTTAATGTTAATTATCTTCCTCAATAAAAAGTCCCAAAAATGAGCAAACAGTGTGTCCTATTTGCCGTTCTTTTTGAGCGAATGATGAATCGTTTTTAAATCATAAAAATATCTATACCTACTTTTTTACCTTTTTAAAATGTGATACGTGGAAAAATTACGCGAAATCAGTCACGAAAAGTGAATGAATATTCTTCCATCTTGTCATAAATATAATCATTAGCTCATTTATCAACACAATAGGGCATTCTTAATAAACTACATTAATAAATAGCTGTACTAGAATCACTAGCAAAAATACTGCTCATCTTTTGCCCAAATTTAAAAATATTTCGTGATACCTACGACCATCAAAACCTGCTATTAAATTACAATGAAAAAAAAGTAGTTGTAAAGTGTCAAAAAATTTATAGATGAGCAGTTCACATAGTTTGGTTTTACACAAATAAAAAGATAACCATCAAAAATATAAGTTCTTCTTCCTTCCTTGTCAACATATTGCGATATAATTTCTGCAAAGCTGTGCAGCAATTGACAGTGTTTTTTTTGCGCAACAGCTCATCATTAACAACTTTGCGAAGCGTGCTAACGTAACAGTAACAATGAGTAAACTAAATACTACCAAAAATATGATTATTATGATTTCATCTCTCACATCTCACCCATCTCACTAAATAATTGTTTGGGTCGGTCATATCATTTTTTTTGACAAACTCTGTACGGTAGTCTTCTTGTAACAGCAAAGCAATCAAGTATATTTATTGCACGCTGTATTGTTTATCATTCTGATATCATGTTATATGAATCCAATAGCTTATCAAAAATCGTGTGTAGCTTATCTGTTTGTTGAGCATTATTAGGCACGCAACACATACACCACCAATTCGATAATTTTCACAATTGATAAATATGCATGCATTTTTACATCACAAAAAATACGAATCTGGTTTATATGCAAAAAAGATTTATGATGATGGGTTTACATTTAAAACGACAACCAGTTTGGTAGTGTGTCTGTGTCTTAAAAGAACTTTTTTATAAGAAATTTATCCAATCCACGTGGTCATCATAGATTAACAGGTTGACATTTTCATTTCGCTACATATTTACTGATCGTTTATGCTCACTTCACTTGTTGTTTTTTTGTTGACCATCATTGAGACAAGTGCAGGTGCATTCGTAACTTTAATGAACTAACTCCAAAATATAATTGCCTTTTATCTTTATTCATTATTAACATGCAATACCTACAACTATTAATTTTTTTATAACTAAGCATGCTAGACAAAACGCTCCTACAAATAAATAAAAAAGTGTATCCTGCTCTCCTCTTTTGACTTGACACATAGCACTAGCCATAAAAAAAATGGTACAATATTCAACATTACATAGATAAGTAATGTGGGTGCTTTCTTCATATTTTTCACTTTTGTGCGGTGGTTGATTAACTGTGAAGTGTTGATATCAAAAAAGATGTGATGTGATGTAATGACAAGATAAACGCATATAAATGATTCTTCCCTCGTCTCTTCTTTCTGTTTTGAATGACACACATGCATAAATATCATATTTATTGTTTTGTGTTAATTTTTCCCCATTGATTTTTACCTCAATTTCAGATTTTTATGTAATATGCAGAATTGCAATTTGCAATGCTGTTATCCTTTTAGATCTTTTAGGGATCTCTTCTAATCTAACCCTTTTTTTCATTGATGATAATGCAGCAGCAGCGTAAAAATGTAGGTACTCTGCAAATAGTAGACTCAAACACACAGGTATGAAATTTTCAAAATATGCAAGTTAATAATTGCAGGTTGTTCTTGTCCATCCACCTCTGTATGTGTTGTTGTGTCAGTGTCCTATTTATATTTATGCACATACATTAATGCACAATATCTTGCATTGCATTAAAAAAAATTGTGCCAAATCTCTATGTTTATTCATGTCCATTCCTCCTCTACTCATTTTTCAAAATAAAATGCAAAACAATGGCTCAATACACACGAACGACATGACACACCACGACGATGACCGACGGCGCATCTTCATTTCTAAGTCTGCTTGGGTTCCTCGTGTGTAGAAAAATGACCCAGGCACACTTGCTCGCTAGAAAAAAAGTTAAATAGAAGCAGGTTAACTAATAGAACTAAAGAAGCACCCAGGCCTACAGCAACAGATAAGCTATTATGTAATGTCATATTTTTGTCTGTGTGTGTGGGATGATGATGATGAGGATGGTGTTGGTATAATGGCTAGAGGGACCCTTAAAGGGTGCACTATATAATTTTTGGGATCTATTCTCTTGTATTGTTGTATAAGATGTAGGGTCAATGTATCTTTTGAGCTACTTGATAGTATCCTTAAGGGAAAATGTATAAAAGTGGCTAGTCTTCCTGGAACAAGTTATCAGTGTTAGTTTCTTGGCTGTGGTGTGAACAGAGCTAGAGCTGTGGTTTGTTCGTCCTTTGTGTGCAGTGTGGTTTGATGATTGAACTTTGTAATTGAATGATTTTTTGAATAGTTTTTATCTTGTGGAAATATCCGCAGATAAAAAAAAATATCTGAAATATTTGTGTAAAAATTAGGAATAAAATAGTATAAAAATGTGGAGAGGAGGAGGAATGTTGTGTTTTTTCGCTTGCCTGAGTGTCGCTGCCGCAGGGACCTACTCTGGATATGACCAGATCACTAGTGAAACGAATAATTGTAAGTTTTTGATGCTTTCAAAAATTTTAACATTAAGGTTTAGGTTGTTAGTACCATAGATTTGTATTATATTGTAGTGTTAGGTAATTCTATGAATGAAACTTGAAAATACTTAAGTATAACTTTTATTACATTGAAGATTCTCCCTATAACAATTACTATGCTGCTCAACAACAACAGCAGCAACCCAACTATGAATATGCTGCCCCCACATCTCCCGAGCAGGCTACCCGCCCAGTAGTCCGTAAAAACCGTGGAGTCTTACTTGAACACGATCACCATCATGATCATCACGATCATCATGACCATCATGCTCACCTCCAAACCACTTACATTTCCGCTGCACCTGCCTTTACTTACAAGTCAGCCTTGTACTATCCTGAAAGTGCAGTTTTCTCTGATCCACTGCCTATTGTCCCATTGCCCCAACTTCCTACCCAGTTTCTTGCCCTGAAAACCTCTGAAGTGAGTACAGGAGCTTACTCAGGTAGTGAAAATGAAGTACCCAAGAAGTCTTCCAGGAGTAAGAAGGCAAGACGTGGTAAGGTTGCTGCCACCACTCCAGCTCCAGAAGAGGAGGAGGAGGAGGAAGAGGATGATGCCCAGCAAGAAACTGAAGCTGATTCTGAGAGTGGAGTTCAAGGAGGATATGACTCTCCCAAGCCAGCTCAAAGACAAAGGAATAGGCAAAGGGAGCAATCTGATTCTGAAAGTGGGGCTCAAGGAGGATATGAGTCACCAAGGCCAGCCCAAAGACAGAGGAGTAGACAAAGGGAACAGGTATCTTCCGGGGCCAGAAATGCAGAGGGAGCCACTGGTGGATATCCATCAAGTTTTGATGCTAATTCCAATGCCAACTCTGGAAACGATAACAGGGAATCTCAGAGGGCTAGAAATGCAGAGGAAGCCACTGGTGGATATCCATCAAGCTTTAATGCTAACGCCAATGCCAACTCTGGAAATGATAACACAGAATCTCAAAGGGGTTCTTCTGGATCAAGAAGCCGTTCCAGGTCCCGAAGCAGGAGTAACAGAAACAGAAGCGAAGAGGAAGAAGATGTCCAAGCAGCAGGAGAAATTGAAGCTGATGAGGAAGAAGAGATTATGATGACTGGAGATGATGCGGAAGATAATGACGAAAATGCTGCTGTCGAAGTTGATGCTGAACAAGATGTCGCTGTTGAGGAGGAGGAGGAGGTGGTACCCAAGAAAGGTAGATCTAGAAGTGGACGACGTGGGGGTAAAAAGAGCTCCAAGGGTAAGTCCCGCAGTCGCGGTTCAGATGAAGACGAAGAAGCCGAGCTTAGCACAGCCCTTGGTCAAACTGGCCAGAGAATTGAGACCATTTACATACCAACTTTTGGACAAAATGTTTTAAACACTGTGTACCCAGCTTACAGCCAAAATACTCTTTTGAAGTCTCTCGAAAGCCAGTACACTTTAATTGGCCAAGGTTACCCCGAAAGTGGTCAGGATATCAGTGCCATCACCATTTCTGCTGATGACAAGAAGAAAAGTAGAAAATCCAAGAAGAGGACCTCCGCCAGGAAAAATCGTCCAGCTTCCAGAGGTCGCTCTTCAAGCAGAAGGAGTAAGAACAGACAAGGTAATACCCGTGCTCAAGAACCCAACAACCAAGAAAACAACCAAGGTGGATATTCCAACCCACCTGCTCAACAAAACCAAGAACAACAAAGTCAAGGAAACCAAAATCAAGGTGGATACTCAAGCCCATCCCAATCCCAGCAACAAAGTCAAGGAGGTAGCCAGGGAGGAAACCAAGGAGGAAACCAGCAATATGGTCCACCTCAATTCACCCCAGGTAACCCACAAAGCGAATATGGTGCACCAGACAGCCAAGGAGCAGGAATTGCTCCACCACCCCAATCTGGCGGTGATGGTGGTTACCGTACCATTGGTAATGAGATGAGAGGAAGTACCAGCGATATTCGTTCTCTTTTACAAAGAGCACAACAATCATCCCAATTTAATGCACCTGAACAAACATACGGGGCTCCATCCCAGTCATCAGGATCGTCGTCTGGTAGATCAGCTTTTATTGAACCCCGTCAGATAAGCCAAGCTACTGTGGTTGCCTCTGGAAACGATAATCAATTTGCCTCCACCGTCGATGATAGCAATCCAGTCAATGCCGAGCTTATTAGAACTGTTCAAGCTATTCTTCAGAGGTATCCTAATTAGAACCTAATTAATTGTATAAATTTGAGGCTAATTAGGGTGAAGTACAAATAGTATACATGCATACTCTTGGGAAAAAATAACATGAAATTTACGTTGGAAGTATTATCAAATAAATCAATAAATTACCCTTTTTCGCTCACCGCTTCGTTGCCATAGCAATAAACTAGCTTTTGTGTCAAGTAAATAGTATGTCTGATGATGATAGAATGAATGTCTATAGATTTTACATATAATGTTAAGTAGATTGTTAAAAAGATGTTTTTATACCTTTTTTGTTGAACTTGCTAAACGTCAATATTACACACATAATTGCAAGTAAAAATATGTTTTGAAAAACTGCAAAAAAAATATTATTCAAAATTGTGAAACCAGTTCTACTAGTCATGATGATGATATTGATGATGAAATAAAAAATTAAAAGAATTGAAATCTTTAATTGTGTTATACTACTATTTTGTTAAGAGTCATAAATGGGGCGAATTGAGAATACTGAAAAAAATAAATCAAAGATGCAATTGTGAATTGTGCATTTAATTTTCTTTATGTTAAAATGCATGCTTATCTATGTTTAAATATTGATAAAGAGGTTATCTCATGTAATTAATTGAAAAAACCGAAGTAATTTTTTGAGGAAATTATGCTTTAGAAAAGTAAAAATTTCCATTCTTATCCACCAGGCCTACTACAAACGTTATCAGTCATTCATGCATGTAAACATGTTTTCATACATTTAAAATCCTGAAAACTTGAGAATTTTTGTGTAGTTTTTCCCAGAAAATTTCTGATAATATTCATTTATTTTATCTATTTGCGAATAACAAAAAATATGCAAAAAAAAGTAACAAAAAATTTATTTGCAAGGGCTATAAACTACTTGTCCCATCAGCGGACGTACCCATATTACCTTCACTACTGTTGCTACTTGTATCGCTATTTAAAGTTTCACTATTTTTAAAAAATGGAACACTTTCTTCTGGACCTTCATGATCCGGATTTCTAGGGTGACCCTGATAGCCAGTTTGTATAAATGGGGTAATTTTCACGGATTTAATTGGTTCTCCTGAGATTAATATTTCTTTGGCACAACTTGTGGGGGTGTTGGATGAGCTAGATAAATGGCTTTGAGATTTTTTTGAAAGTAATAAGCGTAATGAACTTTTATTATGTTTCGCAGTGGCTTCATCACTGTTTTTACTTTTGGTGCTATTCTTACATCTGTACCACCCACAAGTGTATCTTACCAAGGAAATTAGAATTAGTAATGCTCCAATCGACATGGTAACGTGAGTAACAACACATATAATTTTTAATGCTAAAGTCAGACTATTTCTTATTGTATCAGCACTCTCTTCTGGAATGGTAGTAGTTTGGTCCATCCAAAACAAGGGATGTACCATTTTTGGGATTTTTCGCAAACTTTTGAAATATTTATTTGGGCTTAAGTCAACATTCAATTGAAATCTCACTTGGACTTTCATCGGGGTTGCGGTATAGGGTTCCAGGAACATGCTCATTTCATGCTTGTCTTTTTCTGGAAAGAGACCAATGCTTTGGTTCAGATAGACTGGGGAACCTTGGTAAAAATGGGGTTGGCTTAGCATCATCGGCCCTTTTCCACAACCTCGCATTGGAAACACTCCACTTTCCGGGGGATTCTCGAGGAGATGACTAGCAGCAAAATAGCATGTATTTTCAGGGTTGTCCTTGGGATTTTCTAGAAACCTCTTTGGTACGGCGTACTTGTAAACTGGTACTCCATACACTAAAGTGTCCCCATCTTTTTCGTATTCAAATGGAAAGGACCTGCACATGCCTGGCATAAACATGTTGTAAACCCTGTCCTTTGTGGCGTAAGGCTCAAATATGCCATCCGAGCCATTTAGCTTATTACAAAACTTGTCAGTAGACCACCAGTCAAACTCTGATTTGCCATTCCAGCTCGCAATGTACCCAAATCTATTCGGATGATGTTGTCCAGAGTAGATCTCAAAATGCCCCTGATCTGTACCATTTTGACCGTAAAGCAAGCCAAATGTATTGTTCTTCAAGATCGACTCTCCTTGTAAATCTGAGAGATCTTTGATAAATGGTAAATGAATTCCTCCGAAGAGAATTTGACCCACAGTGGTATGTAAATAAAGTTGTTCCTTCCGATGCTCCTTCATAATTTCCACGAGAATGTATCTGGAAAATGAGTCCAGTGTTGAAGCTTCTTGAGCCATACCCTGCAAAAAATAAAGTTATCAAATTAAATTCAAAATATGGTAATACATTCCAGAGAGTTTTAAGTAGTTAGAGGGAAATATTAATGTTAGAAAAAAATCGATTTGCGTGGTCAGTAGGAGGAGTCAATTGTTGTTATGAAACCCCCCCCCCGTAAACCCCCCCGAGTTTCAATGGATACCTAACTGCAACCAATACCTAACTCATCTGTCTTGCAATTATTGTACAATGACTGACTTGGTTTGTAGTACAAGTCTTATCTACATTAGCTCCATTTTTTACCTTAACCGTGTATCCATTGAAACTCTTGACTTGGACGTTATAAAAAGATAATGGGTGGAGCCAAGTCGACCACGCTAATCAAATCATTGTTTGTATTAGTGTTTCCCTCTAACTACTTAAAACTCTCTGTTTTAAACCCATGATAGACATTTTTGAATCCAGGATTGCTACATTTCCGCTTTCACTTTTTGAAAAATTATCTACAAAGATTCAATTTTAAATGACGTTACTAATAGATTGAGAGAGATTATATTGCATTGGTAATAATTTGTGTGCTGTTCAAAAAATGAATGATAAAATTTCTCCGTCTATGCTGATAAAGATTTTAGAAAATATGTGAACAAAACTTATGTTAATTGGAACAGTATGTTAATAGGTTTTATGTATAAAAGCCACTGTGAATAGGCTTTATGCGACGAAGCTGTATGTAAGTGGTCCAGTATGCGAATTGGATGTATGAGTATTAGACGAGTGCGAGTTAGGTAATATGTTAATCGACTTTCTGTGTATAAGCCTAGAATCATTCAATTCAAGCAAACTTAAAAGCAATCCAACCGCAATGTCACCAACCCAGCAAAATCAACAGAATTAAATCGAATGTATTTTGTATGTATTTCGAAATTAATTAAGAAATTTTAGATTTAGATGATATAATGAGTGCCATTTATCCAGTTCAGTTAAAAGGTGTTATTACAATACAGTTTTACACAATTAATATTCAAAAATTTGCGGGGTAACTTGGGTAATCGGCTGCCTGGTCGTGACTTATAACATATTATTTTCAAAAGTAGAAGAAATGCTAATTTCACTATTAATACGGAATTTAAAGTTAATCTTCTTGTATTCATAGAGCACGAAGTAGAAATAAACTAATACTCGAATGTGACTAAACCCTTTAGTTATTAATCTTTAATTTTATTATATTGTTCTAAATATAATTATGACGCTTGACGTATACATTTCCCATGTTTCAAACCAGACCTGAGTTATGAATATCTTACATTTTGCTTCAACTTTCACAATCCATTGCGTAAAAATTTCATAACGAAACACGCATACCAATATATTACAATTTAAAATTAATCCACAACCAAATTTCGATAAAATTAATATCCATAAGGACAAAAAAGTACAAAAACTTATATAATCATCACATAACTAGTAAACATGCCATTGCAATAGTTTTGGAATTCAAAAAAAAATATGGAGAAAAGACACGTACGCAGTTTTGCCAATAATTGTAGTCATAATTTGTCAAAACAAATGAAGTACTAATATTAATTTACTTTTTATACTGACACAAATAAAAATTGTCAAAAACTGTAAATTTTTTAGGAATTTTTAATGCAACATGGACATGTTTTAAAACTTTTAAATTTATGAATAAGGATATTTTAATGGTCTCAAGGATTTAACAAGTATTTGAAACAGTTGCTTGATAACCTCGAATACAATTTAATCACACAACTTGATTTATAAAAAAGCTAATATTTGTTCTGCAATTAAAAGTTAGTTTGAAAGAAATCAAGTAATATTTCTGTCTAAAATTTAATTAAAGCATATAATTAATTTGATTAAATTAAATTGGCATGCATATAATATTTTCGTGTATAGGCTTTTGGCTTCCAGTTAGTTGGCTTGGAAACGAATGGATCAATCTTTGTTTCTTTTTAAGTGATTTGTTGAAAGGCTCGGTATCAAAAGAGCGAATAATCTCAGCTGGCTTTAAGCTTAAAAGTATTATCAGACCACCCACAGCTTAAGTCACTGCACTGCATTGACCACACTACCAAAATATAACATGGAGAAAAGTTTCGTCCTTGCTTGTATTGAAGAGATCCGTGCAACGTGCATGTTGATAAAAATACACGTATCCAGTACACACCACACCATGTCCACACATGCGTAATCGGTCCTTGCTCATACACATAAAAAAATTAAGTAGTGATCCGTAACTAATTATATACTTGAATTACTAATTGTGAAAAATTTGTGGATTAAATAGTTCAAGTGCTATATTTACATTCACAGTTTCAAGTAAAAATTTGAGTGAAGGTAAAGTGTACCATTTTTGTTTTTATTTGATTAATAAACCTGAGAATGATCTTAGCACTTTGGAAGAAATTTGGTAATGCTGAACTAATTAGTTACACTTTAATTATTGTAGAAAGATGAAGATGATGACTGACACAGATTCAGATTCGTCGGAAGGACATCCGCTTGCACCACCAGCTTATCGGGTTCGCGTAAAACAAGAGGTTGTTGTGGAAGAATCTACTGATGATGAGGATGAAGAGAAGGAGGTTACCTTCCATGAAGACTGCCACGTTATTCAAAACTCTCTCACAAAGTAATTATTTACAAGATTTAACAATTAAATTAATGAAAACTAGTTAATTTTCTAATTACAATTATTTACTTAATTATTTTTTAGCTTTTTCTTCAATGGCGAGGATGACAGTGACTCGGACACCTCCCAAATTATTCAAAATCCACCCGCCACCGGAAGAAGTGGGGATCGAGGTCCCATCCATCCCGATTGTCTTCCAGCGGCAAACGAAAAATTCAACATTTTCCAGCGTACATCCCCTCTCACCAGCTTATCTTCTATTGAAGCCCCAATCAAAGACTTTATCGCTTCCATGATCAATTCCAAGAAGGATCCGAAATCTTGTCAAGAATTCTACGCTCTTATCCACCGCCAATTGTATATCGCCATGCGACACAATTTAATTTCCTCCCCTGAGGAACTTGACTCCTATTGGGTGAAATTTGACAACTGGGCTGCCTACGCTTATGAAAAAAATCCTCATCTGAAAGATGTCTACCTGGAAGAAATTCAATTAGCTAATAACCCTTCTGTGAAGTCACCAAATTTAACTGAACAGCAAGAAGATAGGCAAATTCCACAACATTTTTATCGAATCAGCGGCACGGATTCCTACAAAAATAGGATGATTGGAAGGATGGAGACTACTGTTCACAAATTTATTGTGGAAGTTGGGAATAATCCTCAAAATAAAGGACTTCCGGTGGTGACGCCGGTCAGAAAGGATATCCGGTCAAGGGTCAAGTTTTATTTAAAGTGGAGGTCGTATAATTATCTGAATTACAAAACCTTTTTGGATTTTTATTGGAACGTCTTTTTGAATCGAAAGCCGGAATATTACCGGAGTCATCCATTGCCCAAGCACTTATTAGTGAAGGAGCCTCAACAGCAGAGGAAAAAAATGAGAAATTTTCAAAGTGTAAGAAACGAGGTTCTCCGGAGAAAGAAATTTCGAAAGGAAAGGATAATTAAGAATTGTGTGAATGAATGCATTGACAATGGAATTGATCCTAGAGCTTCTCACAAATTTCATTGGACGATCCACAGATGTCTTCAAGCTGTGTATGGGGAATTTCCAGAGAATAGGATTTCTGTGAATGAAATGTTGCGAATGTGGAGAAAATTTGATGGGATGGCGGTGAAGGCGTTTGAGGATAATGTGAAATTTGATATTGTACCGTCAAAAGGAAATGGCGAGTTTTATGAGGATGCTGGGGAACTTCCTCCATTATCGGTATCATTAAGACAAGCGGTCACATTACCAAAGTTGAGGGGATTTGAGGAATTGAATGAATTGCTGACCAGAAATTTGAAGGAGTTTGTGGTGAGATTTGGATATGGAGATGGGGGAGAAATTAATCCAATTTTGGGGAATGTGGAAATTAGAAGGGAGTTTCTGATGAGATATGTGAATCAAGTGGGGGGAAATTTGGGGGAGGGGGAGGAGGGGAAAAATTTGAATTTTATTTGGAGGGAACTTGTTAGTCGTAAGTGTAATATGTATAAGGGATGGAGGAAGATTAAACAGGAGGAAAAGGAGATGGCTGATAGGTTGATAGACAAGTCGCAGAGGGGACGTGTGAGGAAGGGGGTGACCAGGTTTTCGGAGGAATGGACGAAATCACCGGCTACATCGGCACAGTCACCAGCACCGAAAAGCGTAAAGAAAGAGACAAGGAAATTTGATGACAAGGGAGATGGAACTGGACCACGATCAAAAAAATTGAAGTATGAAATTGCGGGGGCGGGGGCGAAGTCGTCTTCTATATCGAATGGGATGGGAACTGGTGGTGAGCATGGAAATCGAATAGGGGAACGGGCTCCTTTGATGAAGAAATTTAATATGGACAGAATTGTTAAAAATGGAGTGAATTTGTGCATTGAGCTTGGAGAGGATCCCCGCACTTGTCATAAATTTTATTGGACTGTGGATCGCTGCATTCAGTACAAGTTTAAAAAGGACTTGGAGGAGGAAGCGGCTCTGGAAATTTGGAAAATGTATGATGCTTTGGCTGTTAACGCGTTTTTGGAGAAGAAGAAATTTGCTATTTTGCCGCCGAAGGGTACTGGGAACTATTTTGAGGATGTAGACGAGTTGGAGTTGGAATGTGGGGGAAATTTGGAGTGGAAGCTGAGCTTGGTACAATTGAAAGCGCATATTTGTAGCAGTGTGATTGGCTTGCTGATGAAATTTGGAGATGGTGGAGATGTCGTCGGTGGAGGTCGTCCGATTTTGGAAGATGTTGCCATTCGAAGGAAATTCTTTTTAAGTTACGCCAATAAACTGGGAGAAAATGGAAATTTGATGATGGGGCATGCTGAGATTGACAAGTTTTGGGTAGTACTGGTGAATGAGAATGGGGAAAAGTTTGGAATTGGGTTGGGCAAGGGCGAGAGCATTGCTCCCGGTTGGAGCGACCAAGGGGCTTCAGATGAATATGAGGATTCTCTGGATGACCCTGGGGAAATGACTGTGCTTTTCAGTCCAACTGTATCTCCAAAACCAATGGCTTCAAATTCAAATGTAACAATGGATGATTCGGCGACTGTACCAATGACAAAGTTTGAAGTCACAAATTTAAATGTGACACGGTCCACAGCGACAGCGCCTTCAAAATTTGATCCAGATCCCAGTTCACCAGCTAAAATGTCTACTTGTATGCCTCAAACTGGGATTCCACCTCCATCGGTACCAGTAGCACCACAGCTTGTAAAAATGGATTCACCCGGAGCTTCTCCTCCAGTAATATCTACCAGCTTGCCTAACGAAGTCATTGCTCCTCCGCCGGCACCAGCCCAAGCACCTCAGCTTGTGCCTGTAGCTCCAAATCCTCAGCCAGCAATGGGATTCACCCAAGGAGAATTGTGTTTTGATATAAGCAATGCTAAACAAAGGGAGTTTTTTCTGCAGTTTATGTCATGCTTCTCCAATAAGTGTGTTGTGAAAGTTCAGCCGAAAGCTGAACTTTTGCAGGATTAAAATTTTGAATGAAATTTGATTTGTTTTGAATTGTTATAATGGATTTTTATATGATAACTTTGTATCCAGGCATAATATATTGATTTGATATGTGTAAATTTGTTTGTTTTTTGGTTGACAAGTAATTACGTAAATTTATAGTTGATTTGAATACAATTTATGTTATTTTTCTGATGATTTTGTTGATGAGAGTTTATGTTTTAGGAAATTTGAAAAAAATATAAAATGATTATCTGATTGAATTGGTAAAATAAATTGATTCTTATAAAAATAAATAAAACTGATAAATTTATAAAATAATGATCTTTAAAAAAACAGTTGTCTTATTTTATTAATCTTTAATCTTACAAAAAACTTCATCAGTTTCCACAAAATTTATGCATGTAACGGGATCCCGCTGATCTTTTCGAAAACTTCTCATACCAATTTTATTGCTACCCATTTTATCTCATAAGAACATTCCCTTTCTCATCATAACACTTAATTACTTTATCATGAAAAGGGTTAAACAATTTATTTTTATTTATTAAACAAGTCATATCAAGACTTGAAGAAAACTTTGAAAACACGTGACAAAGTTGAAGTATACTTTTAATTAATTATGAAAAAGTAGATTCAATTCTTAAAGTAACACCAATTAAATCCTTCCAGTCAACTTAAAAGCATTAAGTTATCATTCCTTCTCTCCAACCCCCCACAAAGCGAAGAATTCCCCTCCCGACTCCATTTTACCCATTGTCTTCATTAATCTATGTATCAGTTCCTTCTCAGCAGTCTTCAAATCCAGTTTCCGGGCCAAATCCAATAATTGCACATCCGTATGAGTGGCGTCCTCCTCATCTCTTCTTCCAAGCACCTTATCCAGTAATTTAAGGACACTGGTCAGCTGATACTTGCCAGCAGCGTAGGTGAACTCCACCACAGTAGCCGGATCCTTCCACGATGGGAGCAGTTCTCCAGAATAAAACAGATGCAAAAAGATTCCCATCGTTTTAGCAGTCACGTCCTCCACATTCACGATCCCAGTCTTGTTCTCCGACATGTCAGACCGGAACATGGATTCAAAAACGGGGCATTGAGCTGCTCACAAGAAATATAACCAGAAAATCAGCATTAAATTTAAGGCTAGCACCTGACCTCAATGAAAATACTATAAAGTAAAAACCAAATTTTTACCTTGAAGGATAACCTTATGAGCAAACAACTCTTTTTCATCACTTGTCACAATTTTAAGGTCAGCAGTAGCCTTGTCCCCAAGAAGCCTCATAAAGTTTGCATGTGCCTGTGTAGCAGAATACTTTTGAAACAGGTCCACTTGCAAATCCGTGGAAGGTACCTCTGGCTCCATGATGACCAGCTTTAATTCAAAGGTGAGTTCTCCATCGGAATTAATAAATCCTGTCCAATTTGCATTAAAATTTAAAACAAATGGCACATCCACCATTTCGCCCAAACCAACACTCTTTTCCTGGGTGTCAGTCTGCCAAACAGTGGAATCCCCAAATAAAAGCTTAGAATTCATTGTAGCATGTACTTTGCCGTCTTGAAAACCTTTTGCTCCCATTAATTTCCAGTATAAACGAAATTTGGTTTTAGCTCCTGCGACGAATGTCTTAAAACCCAGCAACCATTTTGTTTGGACTCCACCAGATGAAAATGAACTGCCAGTTTCCAACTCAAAAGTTTGAGCTTTCACCTCATCCTCACTCCGTTGAACCCGGTCCCAATCCGGAATAATCCACCGTTTCTCGTACGTCTTTCCGATAAACTGAAAAAATAATAGATAAATATTTTTTGAAAAGGTCAAAATTTAAATATTTCTGAAAAGAAAATGACAATTAAGCAAAAGTATTTTTTTCTCATCCCACTGTACTCACTTTTGTTTCCGCCAATTCAACACTCATGTTTTCTGCTTTCCCAGCCATGGTTAATTTAATTTGCGTGGGAGGAAAGTGACACGGATTGGGATTGACTATTAACAGACTTTTAAATCATCAAATCAAAAATTTCTGGATAAATTTCACAATTTTTTTTAAATGGTGTGTTCACTTCTAGTATCTTTTAGAATGATTGGTTCAGCTTCAGCTGTTCTATGATTGGCTTTGGCTACAGTGTAGGTAGAGCATGCAACGAAAACTGAAGCGGCGTGAACGTTTTTGGCTTAAGAAAATAAAACTATTTGGCATTCCACTTAATCGGCATATAGCCGATATAAATTATTTTTGGTCTGGAGTTCCAGTTACGCGATTGTCTTTAAACTTTATATCTTTCCTTCCCTTAAGACAGTACGAGTCCAGAACACAAATTTGGCTGATTATAATTATAACGTAACTAATGATTATAATACTTAGAGAAAAACGTAAGAATGTTTTAAATACGTCAGACGAAATTCCAAGATTATTTTTTTAGACGGAATATAATATGCAATTAAGTAAATGTTTTTATACCAATTTTTGTAATTGACAACACCACAATATACCAGTCTCGCACAATTTTAACTGGGTTTACTTACATGCACTCAAATCTTAATATGATTAGTTCCCATGGTTTGCTGCAAAATTTCCACACAATTTCTGCAAAAAATACAATATATTACCGAAATATGCCAATGTAATGTTATATCAATTATTACGAAGATGAATTCATTCATCGTAGTTATAATTTTAGTTTGTTTGTCTGTCTGTCTGTCCGTCCGTCCGTAAATGCTCTAACTTCGACATTCCTCAACCGATTCTCTTCAAACTTGGTACACAGACTCCTCAG
>JAQFXM010004250.1:0-17674 GCA_034693345.1 Entomobrya multifasciata | reverse complement strand
CAAATCCGACAACTTTCAAAATTATAGTTTTTTACCAATTTTTGCTCTATATCGCGCTTAGTTTAATTATTTTTGACATAATTGATTAGTGTTCATGATAAGCATAGCTAATTACACCTGTAAAGCAATTTTCATGCAAATTGAACAACTTTTAAAATTATAGTTTTCTAACAATTATTGAGCTATATTGTAGTTCAAATAAATTGTTGGGGTAATTTAGTGGGTGGAATTATATAATTACATCAGTATGATGATACTTGACAGTTTTGCTTTCTAAATTTGAATTCTATGGAGTATGGGGTGTGTAGCGGGCGTTAACAACCTATGTCTGGTGTACACCTATGCTGCACGACCCCATACTGTTAATTGCTCGCTTAACTAGCTTAACAATTAAGGCATTATCTCACGGTACCAGCCCCGTGCCACCCTAATTCCAACGGATTAAGTTTCTCGGGGTCATCCCCTATGACCTTGTACCCACGGTTTGGTGGCACGGGGCTGGTACCGAGATTTAATTGGCCATTAATTAATACGGCAATTAACTCTATAATTAAGTTTTTCAAAAAATTAAACTTCCTAAAAGTATCTACTTGTCATGTAGATCACTTTTTCAAATGCAACTACTACTTAATTATGCACACATTTAGCTGTAGAACGCTAATTGTGCTAAAACAATTAAACTTCGGAAGTGTCTAACTTCGTTAGTTTTCAAGCAAATCTCGTAAAAATTGGCTTGATTTTCAAGTATGTGGTTTCGCGTTAAATGGAGTGCCCCATTATTTGATAGCTTGAAATTCAAAATATGACCTGTATCGTTAGACCTGACAATCCTCACTTTGTTTTGTTTTTAAATTTAAACGTACAATCATAGCACTTCTCTGCCTACAAAGTTGTTTTTGTTTTCTTGTTTTTCTTTGAGACAAACAGAAGCTTCATAAACGCGCAAAACTCTTTGATCCAACCCAACATCCAAATTAAACTGTTGTACAGTTTATCTTCCGTGACAAGTAGGTCCCCTGAATAAACAACAGTTTACGTTTTAAAATGACATTGGAAACAATTTTTTTGATCTCATATTCTACTTCCATCTTTTATTCTTCATAACAGGAAGTATAGTCCCACTTGTTTACTCGTCGTCGTGTGCATACCTGTCATGGCGTGTTATGTATGTTTAATTATTTTTAATAATTGAAATACCCAGAAAGTTTGTGATAAACTTCAGTGGAAGTGGAACTATTTTGATGCTGCTGCTGGCAAAGCCAAAGGGCTTTTCCTTTTCAGTAAACATTTTCTCAGCAAAAGTATAAACTAAAACTATT
This sequence comes from Entomobrya multifasciata, assembly GCA_034693345.1. Lineage (NCBI taxonomy): Eukaryota > Metazoa > Arthropoda > Collembola > Entomobryomorpha > Entomobryidae > Entomobrya > Entomobrya multifasciata. Next base: position 16,355 of record JAQFXM010004250.1, on the reverse strand, counting down.
CTAGCACTTTTCATTCAAAGCGTTTTTTAATATACACATATTTTTTTGTATAGCTGGCATATAATTTGCGAGTTTGTGCAGCTGCAAAAAGGTCTATTGATAATGACAAAGTAATATGTATGTAATTATTGTTCCATCAAAAAACCTCTTTTTAGCTGTTGACTCTGCTTACGAAATACCTAGCTGGTTGACTGCCTCCTTGAAATCTCTAAGTTTCACAATAATTCTGTTTTTCTAAAAGCCCCACCACCATGAATTATTGAATTATGTCGTCCATTTTTATTACAGGACATGCTATATATGTACGTGTAAAATAATTTCGCGTGTTGTTTTCTCTCCTCTCCTTCATGAATACATTTACATTTCATATAACCCTTCTCTCCGTTTTTCAATTTACATCTCTAACTAACTAATAGCCATTATTATTGTTGTTTTTCTCTTTTAGTTTCGCTTCCTCCGTGTCTACATTACATATTATGCCTGTCCAAATGTTCATTTTTTTGTTTTCTTCGTCCCGTCCTATTAAGATCATGATCATGCATGGTACTTACACACTCAAAGCAATATAAAATGACTTTGCCACCTTCACTACCCCACACCAATGAAGTCAAAAGGATGTACGTACTTTAGTACTATTACTATTGACTATTATTCAAAAAAAGAACCATACTGTTTTTTTCTCTTATTATTATTATGTATTTACAATTTACTCTTTAGACTTTTATTTCGTTTTTCCACATTTACCGTATATTGCTCTAAACGTGAAAACATATAGACAAACAGATGCATAACATATTATACTTTTAAACTATAGGTATGTATATTGCGTTGTTATTGTTGCTCCTGCTAAAAACAAAATTTTTACGATCCTTCCCGAGACTGAGAACCTTTAATAATAGTTGTAGTCATAATCGTGGTACTATACAAAATATTTAGTTAAACGAAACGAAAAAAAGAGTGATCGTAAAGTTTGTCTCAAGGCTCTCTCTCACTCCACCAGCCGCCCGGTCGGTCAAATAATCCATGTTAAACAAGAACATAATATTTCCCAATCCTAAAACGCTTTTGCTTTGCTTTTGATGGTATGGTGGTGGTAGTAAAAACATAGAGCCTTGTGACCGACATATAAAATATATAAATCTATTCTGTCTGTTAACCTAACTGATATGCTCTTTTTCATCTTTTTTGTTCTTGTCAGACAATTTAGGATTTGTCGAAGTGGATGAAAATTTTGTTAGTTTTCCTCTTCTCTTTCTATAACAGGGTACTAGTGAATAGATTTTATATGTATGACGAACATAAAATCTTATATCATTCGCGTTCACACGTATATAAATTGTGAGGTTCCACAAAAATTTGTTTCTGTACATCAAAATTCGAAATGAAAGAGATTCCTGGTTGGGAAGAAGGGGCAGGCAGGAAAAAAACAAGCAAAAATATATCAATGACTGTTGTACAAATTTCCTTCCCTTTTTTATCGTAAAAGTATTTATTATTGCATATTTTTCATCCTACACACACAAACGTGGATATATTTATATAAACGTACCGAAAATTTTATTTGAAAGCGCAAAATAGGTAGAAGCATGTAGTATCCAACATCACATTACATCTCTCAAAAAATCTTATTATTCTCAAGGGCAAAGTAGAAATAATATGTAAGGCAATAACCAGCCTGTTAATCCGTGGCGAAAACAGCTTTGAAAACGTGGGCATCTATACAAACGAACGTCGACAATATTGCATACCTATTTGTCAAGGTAAAAAAAATCAAAAAGAATTTCTGTGGCTGTACACGAGCAGCGTGCAAACCGTTGAAACAAGCTGAAATGCAAAATTCTCGTGTATGGAAAATCTGTCAAAGAGAAAGCGCTTTTCGTTGTTGAATTAAATGAGAGCTTTACTTTGAAGCTTGATACTGAGAAATACATCATGTCTACGTTTACCTTGTTGACATTTTCTCACACACACACACTAACACAAAGGCTATAAAATATGTTACGTATGTAACTCTCGTTTCCCTTCTGTAAAAACGATTGCGAAATATTTGAAAATTAATTTGGCTGATGGTGAATGTGGTGGTGTAAATATAGAGCTAATAAAAATAATTTTATGCAAATTCGTAAGTTATGTCTTTCCAACAAACTCGCAGACTAAAAAAGAGAGGGGGAGAGACGGAGAGAGAGAATATTTTGAAGGCTACGACGTGTTGCATTGGTGGCGGTAGAATATATTGGAAAGTCACCTTTGGGTATATTGAATGGAAAGTAAGACAGGGAAAATTTATGCATGTAGACACATCCAACAATGCGATATTTGCGCAAAAGCATCATCGCACCACTAAAATTGCATTTACACCAGGTAAAAATCTTCGTTTTAAGGTTATTCGTTTCACTAAACGCTGTAAAATTGGTTGATTAGCAAAAAAATTGTCATTCAAGGTCGCCAATTATTACGGTTTTTAAAATGAGCTCCCATGTGATGTGACATACGTAATGGGGTATTTTGACGCATTCGACGTGTTTTTTTCTAGAAGACACGTTTCTCGTTTAGAAAGTTTTTGGGTAGTTTCAGATTTCATTCCATTAAAAAATATACTCAGATATTCAAGGACGAAGAGACAAGAGTTTGCATTACTTATGCATGTGCAAATTAGAAAATAGATGAAATCTCGAAACTAGGCTGGAAAATTACTTGGGTTTGAAATTGGAGTGTATTCATTCGAAAAGTAATAAATTTTGTAGCAGACATTCTGCTGCGCTAATAATATCTCACATGTTATGCTTACATGGAGTGGGATTGGAGTACAAGGCAAGAAGATTGGCAGGTTCATGGCTACATATTTTATAACGCTTTGGGCCATAAGTTATGAAGGTAATGAAAAATATTAAAGAAGGTTAAGTGAAAATATGGTTTTTAAATTAAAATGTAGTTGTGTTTTGTCAGATGGAAAATGAAAATATCGATTCCTAATTTTTGGACGAGTAAAAGATTTAATTTCAAGCAGAACTAATAACACAACTATTAAACTTACTCGTAGTAAGGCTCGTACTTTTAGAGTAACGAAATGCTTGAGTTGTGTAGTGAGGTGTACAGTATTGGCACTGAATTGGCAGGAAAGAAACTTCATTATGTCATTACAGAAGTTTTCTTTTTGCATGCAGGCTCGCTAATAATGCTGAATGTGTCGTCGCATAATTTGATTTTAACTCTTATAGCATGCATGCTAGCTTGTTACATAAAACGACATTTTCACGTTTCATACAAAACACCTGTCCAAGTTTTAATGCTCGTTTTAAGCCTTTTTAAGTATCGATTTCATTAAAATATGAGTTTCGCCTTGCACAATTAATCCGTAAAACTTTCGACAAGGCTACTTCAGGGCAATTTAGTAATGAAACAGCGTTTTTCTGAAAACTGGAATTTACATATATGCAGTGTTTGAGTTACATAAATGAAAAAGGCATACATGCTAGTTGGGTATATTATAATGAACGTGATTGAAATTCGGATAACAGAATAACAGGTATCTTGTATTTTACAAGGACAGCTTTTATGCTACTGTTGATGATGAAATGGCAAACTAATGAAATGAGACAGGGTCCAAAATCCATCTATCCCGAAGCCAGCATTTTCCAGTCAAGGCCAAAATGTAATCAATATTCATACTGCGAGTCTACTTTACATAGAAAAGAGAAAAACATTCCTTTTGGGTGTGCAATACCGTTACCATTTCCAAGCGTTTTTTTGGTGTGCTTTTCCACGATCTCCTTCCAACGACATGACGTATCTACAGGAAAATTTCTGTCGAACTTCCGGTTTCCTTACGAAATTTGTTTTCAATTGTGACAACATGTTTCTATCAACAATTGACAAGTAAATGAAGTTTTATGGTTATGCTTTACATGGAATCTTTTGTATAGAAGTTCGAATGAAATTAAAGATGAAATAAATTTGAACAAACAAGTAATTTTCACAAGTTTTTCCTCAACATTTGTATAGAATTTATTGACTCAAATAAATCAACCGCTTACAAAAATGTTTCATAGTAAATTGTAATAATCATTTATATATAGATATATTATAATATGTAGTAAAGTAGCTTTTTTACTACCGTTAATAATAAAATGTATAATTACTTAACTTAGTTTATATATATTCACGTAAATATATTAGAATTTATACCATAAGCGATCACCTCTTACCATTCATCCTTCAATTTTCATTTCATGTATATCTTATATATCGAATAATACAGGATAAATGTATATAGTGTATTGTTATATATACCGCAATAAAATATATTGTAATAGCATTTCGTAGTATTTTATATAGCACATTTTTTATTTTTCGATAAGACAGCACAACATCACACAAAAGACGACAACGCCATTTTCACTCCCAAAAAATACCATTTTGTAATTTCACGATGATGATAGTGAAGGAAAAAAATGATAGCTAAAAAATTACATTTAATTGTGATGACCTCTCGTACATGCGCACATAATCATTTTCCACCAATTATTTCCAATCATAACTACTTTAACATTCAAAATTGACGGTGTTTTACTTCATAAACCTGTATTACAAAAAAGTAGTTCCGAATTAAGTGATTAAATAGATGAAGTAATACGTATGCAATTTTTTAGTAACAAAACAGCTATAACAGTTGGAGCTTAAATTTTTATGTAATTTTTAATAAATTGATTTGTGTGTATGGATTTTGGAATATAAATGTGTAATATTGATGTATGTAAGAATATAAAACAATTTATTTACACAGCTTACATATAAAAAATCGAGGAAAAATACTCACCCAACATTAGCGCTAGTGGGTACAGGTAAACTATATTTTTAGATGTTGAAAAAACTTACAAATAAAAAGTATTTTTCACTGATTTTTTTTGTTGCTTTCAGTAAAAATGTTTCATAATACGTTATAATAGTTATAATAGCGAGCACGCGTCTGTCTACGGATATACCGTTCATACATCAAAGATGTTATGATTTTTTAACTATTGCTAACTTAAACAATCATTGTACAGTTGACAGATAGAAATAACAATTAAATTGCAAACAAAGCATCATAATTATTAGTTTAACTAACCATACTTTGACGATAACTTAACAAACTTACTTATTTATCTTAATTAAACTGTAATGAGAATAAAGAAGCGTGTGTAAATATGGTTGGTTTAAAAAATCTATTCCATAAACGTTAATGTTAGCATTTATACTGTAATGCACAACAATTAGATATTATACTTTTTTGAATATAATGTAATTTTGTGCAAATGTTCACATTTAAGTACTTCTATCTGTAACAAAACTTATTGAGCTATATTTTCTTTCAAGTATGTTTTGCTTAAATTGACATTCAAACGTTTTTAGCGTTTAGTTTACTTCGACTATTATTATGCACGGGGATCAATAAGAATAGAGTGTTAATCTAGACTGCAACTATATTATGTATAAAAAAATTCTGTACAAGTTATAACTTACAAAATATTATGATTTTATAATACAAAAAACCTCATCTTTTCTGTGCGCTCCTTCTAATCGTTTTTTACTTAATTTAAACTTTTGTAGGTTTTGAAATCTTTTTTTATATGTACAAAACTTTCATGACTTAGAAGGGTTTGATACTTTTATGTTTTTATAATAATTTCACAATTTTCAAACAAACAAACAAAACAACATTCAAAAAATCTTTTGAGATTTTTAAAAGTATGCATAGCATTCAGTGTGATTAAACCATACAATCGTACTTATAACAATATTCATTCAACTTTAATTTAAAGACGCAACGCCAAACATACTACTAACTGGAAAACTAATTTGAAAAGTTTACAAAAAATAGCTTTGCAAAAATTATAGAGTCCAAAAATAAATTGGATTGTTTAAAATCTATTCCCTGAATAAAGTAAAAAAAAACACAAAGCTGTTTTATAACTTGGATAGAAACAATGGAAAAATGTACTCCCAGCAGAGCAATGAGTACAAAAAATATGCACAACAATGGATTTTACGAAAAGGGTCGGGCCATCGTTTTTTATTGCAAAGCACCTTTCTATGTATTTTTAAAGTAAATTCATCCTAAAGATGAATTGACTTTTAAAAAAATGCTGGATCATCTTTTCAGCTCCTTTACCCTTTTGATTCCAAAAATTCCAAAGTTTGCTAAGGTAAAGTGTATCATATCATGTGAAAAGGGTGGACATTGGGCAACTTCACTGTTTGCTGTGTTCACTGGAATGAAGCCTTTTAAATTACTCCTGCTGCTTGTCGTTCTTTGAAAAAAGGGGAGGTTGTCGATGAAACTCTCACACTCTCACAAGCCTTGTGGATTTTTTTGGATTTCTAAGAGTATACTACATACACCTTATTGAATATTCTGTCGATATCTGTAAAAAAATGGGATAGAAAAGGGGAAAATCTTAATTTTTGAGTGAATACATAAAAGCTAAAGATGATAAAATTAACTAAAAAACCAAATTTTTTAAACCGGATTCGTCACGAATAATATGTAATGCAAAATGAAAACATGAAAAATGCTTCATTTAGATATATTTTTTTACAAAAATATTTGGCAACCAAATTCACAACAAGCACCCAAACATCCTGCCATTTTTAAGCAAAAGTATTAAAATCCCTAACAATGGAACCATTCTTACTGAACTACTGGGTTTGTGCATTTATGCGACTATTTATCATAAGTACTGATGATAAATCAACTAACAAAATTCTAATTTAATTTTAAAGTATGAAATAATAATACTCATTCCATTCGCTCGCTCTCGTATGTAATCAATTCTTACATGCTACTTTTTTGTATGTAAAAGTTGTACGTATGACGAATTGAACTCCTAACCATTAATTAGTATACCAGCTATTTATTTATGAACCTACATTAATTACTCTAAAAATATCTTATACTACTATTTTACAAACACTCACTCTTTAAAGAGAAATACCGAATTTCATTAGATGAAATTTCAAGTTAAATTTTCTCCGAAAAGGTGGCTAAAATGCATTTTGTCTGAACTCCATAAACACGATTTATAGAGAGAAGTTTCCTTAAGAGTATCTATGTATATACCTTACTCTAAATTATAGTGCTAACTAATCTAAAATAAAATGGACTATTTAACTTATAAATTACCAAGCGTTTCTGCTCTTTAACTAGAATAAATTTTAACAATCCAGTCAGACCAAATATAAAACTGGCATAATTATGGATAAGTTTTTTTGTGTTAGGAAATAATATTTACATACATCTCCTCTGGATTTATATGGATGTATATTTTAGTCTAATGTCATGACATGACCATAATAAACATGCTATCTTGTATTAAAATTGTAAGAAAAAAATTCATCACATTCAACATTCCACACGCCCATATTTCTTTCGCTGTACTTTAGATTAGATGCGAAAAAGGTTTTGGTAAGTATACGCAAACAATCTAAAAATACAACAGCAATAACATACCAACTTAAAAAATAAATTGCTATTTTGTGAAATTGTTTCTGATGTATGGAATTATACGCAGAGAACAACAAGTCATTTATAAAAATGTAGAGTTAAAATTGTCTATGAAATTTGGAGGTTCGTTCAGTGCTCAGTTTTTTCACTGAAGTTTTGCAGGTGCATTTATTTTGTAAATGCCAAAAGTAAATATATTTTACTGTAGCGGACTGGACTAAAGGTCTTGCCAAAAAATTAAATGTGAAACTTATTTTTCAAAAAAAATACTACTATTCTCTGATAAATTGCAAATTAAGCTGTAATTGTAAATTTTCCATTGAACATTTAGATTAAAAGTTGTACCACTCAGGCAAAGGTAAAATTTTCAAAGCTAATTTTAAAATTTTGTTATAATAGTTTATGGCTGGATAATACGCAGTCGTGCATTCTTTCAAACCAGAAGCAAAAAAACTAAGACCATAACCACCACCAATGAAGCATTAATAAAGTAACTGAAGATTAAGTGATAACAAACAATAATTAATAAATCTTCATTGAAGAATTATAATCTGCCTCGCGAGATAGATTTATACTTGCTACCTTAAACGCCTATAGACCTGCTAGGAGGTATATGTTATATACATATCTACATACCTATAGACTAACAATCATAAAATGATCTCATCAATAATCAGGTATGCATGGATAAGCATAAGGATACCCCTTCATCACGAAGATATTATAAAACAATAAGACTTACATTTTTTGTCAATATGACCTATTGTATGCATTGTACATTTATAAAATAATAGAATATGTCCGTCAACTTATAAAGGACTACTAAAATAATCGATGATAATTGATATTGAAACTGAACAATGTAACTTAACTTTATGTATGGTTAAGCTATAACTTGTTGTATTGTTAATACTAAATGCTTGATAATTTGTAGAACCCCTCGCGCTCATCATAAATCAAGGTAAATTGGACAATGTGTGCCTTCCCCCTATTAACTATCCTAACAACACGCACCGCAAAAAAATGACACGAGGTATTATATCGCATCTCGAAAAAAAATCGCAAGTTACTTTTTTATTGATATAAAAATTGGATACACCATTTTCCTTAACAAATTCACATGTTCTCCTTATGGAAAAAAATGTAAATTGAAAAGATACTAAATGCATGGTTGAGTGAGCCCATATCTGTAAATTATATTAAGCATTGTTTTTTATACTTATTTTACAGGTACAAAAAATGAGCCTGATTGCTAGTTTTATGATGAGCATGAATATTCACTGTGTATTACTTTTTATTATAAAGATATGATCTGAAAGATGACAGAACAGGAACAAGATTGAAAATAACATTATCATCTTTACATCTCATCTTCATCTGTACATTTTTATTGATGGTTGGTAATGTAATTGGATAAAAATTACAATTTTGAGATGATTTCATTTATCAAGTGATCTATGCATGCAAATTAACTTTGTAGTTGATATGATGGTGGTGATGCATGATGCATGATTTGCCCAGAGAAAAGATTTCAGATACAAAGCCAAATGATTGGTGATTTATCCACAATTCTCTTAAAATCGCAATGTCATGACCTACTTGACCTTATTCAATTTTCTTTGGACACGGAACGATTTTCGTTTTAAATGTTCTTGCTTTTCCAGTTTGTACCCATGATCGAATGTGAGTTAAGTCATGTATTATGTGTGGTGTGACCTGTACCACACTTCAATCTGATCATGTGAATACAAAGCATTGTATTGTAAATACCAATAGTACACACACACCAACTACCATTATTTATCATCAACCATGCTTATCATACAAGATAACTTGTCAATTGATTTCAAGTTTACGATGATGACGCTGCTACTTGAAAAATTGATGATCAGGGATAAAATTAGCTTTTCTGTGTGATCAACATCAATATGCACAAAAAAATTGTGTACTATGTCCATATATTCTTTTACTTTAAGCCTGACTTGCTTGAAATGAAACGAAATTACTAAAAAAATCTTGTAAAAAGTCTTGTTGTTGTTGATGTTGACGATGGCGATGATTTTGATCATGATCACAAAAGTAATAGAACTAAGAAGTATAAATGGAATGGCGAACTTTCGTTTCTGAAAATTGATTGCTTTTTTTGAATGTACTCTATCTCCTTGGATTTCAAAATTTCCGTGTTGCTGTGTACAAACCATATGACACCGAAATAGGCGAAATATATGGGTTTGGGGGGTTCTCGTGCATTATTTTTGGTATCTATTGAAACATAGTACATCATTTTCAAATAGTATGGGAGTCATAGCCCTCCTTGTAAAATAGCCATGTTGTCCTCTCTAGTTACTACTACCTCAATTACAAAAGTCAAGTGTAGTTACAAGACAAGTTACGCTGTTTATTGTGTGTTGGGAGATTTTTAGCAATAAAAAACAAGGCAAATTGCACGCGACAACATAATTGAATGACTTTGTGAATAAGACTTCTATTGTATTTAGTCTTTCTGCCGTAGACATAATACTTTTTTTTGTAATAATCAGCATCTTATGTATTGCTGCGAAATAAAATGACGGTGGTGGATTAATAGTTGGCTACTTTGCAAAAGGGAACACCCAAAACCTTTTTCATCGTCATTTGGCGTGTTCTGTGTTATTAGATGGTACCTACTTAACTGACTTGGACATTAGCATTACAACGCAACATAACAAGCAGCTCATATCGTGCACAGCACAACACACAAACTCACCAAACACTTTTTAACTTCCTGGACAGCTAAAACCAAAATTATTCTTTCGCTTTGGCTTCTCTATGCAATTTTTAAAGGTTTTATACACGGTTGATATGAAAATGACCCATGAAGTGAAGTGCCAATAAATTGTAGATTAAATCGTTTCACATTTCACACACAAATACGGTCTCAGCAAAATACAGTAAAGTACGTAGTCCGTCGGTCAGTATATAGAATTTTCTGTTAAAACACGTACGTCGTAGGGATTACATGTCACGTTGTAATAAAATCAAATTAATTAACCCAGAACTTCCATAACCTCATATCATCATATATAAAGTTCCGTCAGTCCGTCCACGTATAAACATGCATGCTATTTTCTTCTAACGGTCCTTTCAAAAACATTTTTAAGCGCTGAAGGTTCATAACGGTTTAGCACGTAAAGTTGGACTTTGTACCAAATGTATTTATGCAAATATGTACATATTTGTACATGGAACATTCCTGACTAACCCTATTTGCAAACTTGTTACTTGTAAAGTAAAAAGCTAGTGGGAAAAATTATAAAAATTGAATTACTACTTAAATTATTTTCTCGAAAAAATTTTGCAGACAAAAAAATAAATGTAATTTTAAGTACATTGATATAAGTTGTTTCTCATGTTTGGGTGTGAAAATGCACATGGCACGCAATGCTTATTACACAAAAGTCGAAACTGCAGGGGCACAACATTTGCTATGATTTGTATGATTATGCCTGGAGCTCTGGAGTCAAAACAAGTTTGCAAGTTAGCACGTGAGCAAAATTCGCTCAATTTTTTTCAAATAAAGTCAGCTTGATGAAATAGATCAATCAACTTGAGTGGAAGAAAAATTGAGGCAAGAACGATTGACGATAAAAGATTATGAATGTTCTCTAAACAAGATCTAATAAGTACACATGTTATGGATGGGCTGACACCTGGCTTGTTTTTGTGCAAAGTCTTCTGCTATACTGGTACTCAGACAAAAATGCTTTAAAAAATCTGTAATCTTTAGGCAATATCTTTTGGGTGGAGAAAGAGATTTTTTGGTACCGCAAATGCTAGAAGCAAAGCGACACGATAGATTGACTTGACTTTCTTTTTTTCAAGCGTTCCAAAATGCAGGTTATTCTAGTATTTTACCCTTCTAATCAAATCAGTTTATTGACATAGTGGCTAATGTTCCTCTGGAAGCTACTTTACCAACTGCTGTTGCAGTTTTTCGAATTGTGAGTGTGTACCCCTATTGAATGCATGCATGTTCCATGCTTTTCGTGCTAATCTTCTTAACACATCTTGTGAGCACATTTTTCGCTAGTGAGCTAAACATAAAAGAGGAACAAATACAACTGACTTTAGTTGAAAAGAGCTTCAAGGTGACCCAAATGTCAACGACTTGCAATTCAATATTGTGTACAGTGTGTACACACAAAAAAATGGTCAACTTTAACTTGGTGTAAAAATGTGTCTTGTGTTTGTGATGAGGACGATGATGATGAGTGAATTAGTTGCTATTCATTATCCTTTTCATTTTATTCGCCTTCTCAAAGCCAGAGCATAGCTATGTTAAAGTTTTAATACGAGGAGTCCAATGAGTCCATTCAGTAATCTGGGGGCATTGCATTTTACGTTGCATCTAAATTTATACTTTCCTAATTTAGGTACATAATCATTCAATCTAGCTAACATGCATTGTAAAGTCTTAATTTCTTCGACTGGATATACTAGAAAATACGACATCATCATCAAAGTTAAATGGGAATATGATTGTTGTCTTATTTGAAGAGATGATGATGCCGTTTGTGATGCTACAAAGAGATATGCTGCGAATGAGATGAGACATTGGCTAATTGAAATTATGAGTAACATTTTACCAAGAATCTAAGGTAAATTTTCCCTCTCTCCATTCTAATTTAAAGAAGCCATAATCTGTCAGTGAAACAACTTATTTCACACAACTTTCCCATCAAAAGGTTTACAATCAAAATACATTTATACTTAAACAAGCAAAAGCAAGTAAACACATTCATGTAATTTCATTCATTCCCAGGAGTCTATATTATGCTGTATTTCCACATACTTTACAATTTATGCGTCACTTTATAGGTTTCAAAAGAATCACTCAACTTCAAATACTTATTAACCAAATTGCTTTTACCACAAACATCAATGAAGCTTCTGATGTACAAGGTCGACCCGAGCAGATCAGAAGAACATTCATTTTGATAAAAACATTTTTACAAAGTATTCTTATGAGATGGTATGATTTATGAGGATTCTCTATGATCCTTCATCCATTTCTACAATATTTCCAAGAAAGTGAAAGAATTGCGTTATCCCAAAAGGGTTAAAAAAGAGAAATATTAATTTTGTATGATTTGTTGAGCTTTTTGAAAGTAAAAGCGCATTTTATTGGATAGGATATTGACACACAAAAAAAGCTTTAAAAAAGACTGGCATATAATTACCTATGTACATACGTAAAAAGTCAATCCAAGGTAAAAGTGAGCTACATACATAATATCTAGGTAGCTCTGGATTTGTTTGGAATTTGAGTCTATATATTTGGATATAACTAATAGATGTTTTTTTGGTTATATGACTGTGTATGTTTATACATTATGCATATTACTTTGAATTAAGCAACGCAACGCTAAATGCCAAAATGACTGACAATTTGAGTGAGTGGTATTTACTTGTACTTGAAATGCCCGTGAAGAAGGTAAAAATACAGAAAAAAAAGTTTTTTCCACTCTGCTATATACCATATTTTTACAGTTCTCCGAGGTTCATGTCCTCCTCTCTTTAAACACATTGCTCTTTACATTGTGCTTGTACTAAACACACTATCATCATCATATATCCTCGAAAATAAAGTCAATAACCATCCATCCATCTACCACCACGTCATTTTGATAGCTCACTTGTTATTATTGAGAGAAAAAATTTAAGCATTTGAAAAACTATTTTGTTTTGTTTGTTTCCTTCTGTCATGCTTGCTGGTATGCTATGCAGCAGCGCAGGTATGTGTAAGCTTATATAAGTACGCATTTATATATGAGCTGGGTAAATAATAGAAAACTTATGGAACCTCTTGTCAAAGCTAAAGTAGATGTTTTGTCGTGGATTTTAGATGAATAGGTACATATTAATAGCTTTACAAAACGTTGAATCACCTTTTATTTCATCCAGTCTAGTGAATTGTCAATTCCCTGATGCCCAAATCATAATTCCTTTTCCTACCTTTTTCAATTCGTACCAATTATTTGTTATGCTCATAATAGGTAACGCGTAAAAGAGACGAACAAAATCTATAAAATCTCACGTGTTTTTGCTTTACTTTTCAAAGATTTTATGGAAAACTGCTGCGCACAGGCGGAATGTTTTTGCTTCTATGTGCACTTTTGAAAGACAGGATACTAAAAACCTTGCGTCAAGAGTTGCGACCTATATTTCAACCTTCCAGTCACACAGTCATCATTTTTATGAGTTCTTTTTTCTATTTTAACAGAGTTGGTAAAGATGAAGTTTTCTTCTGCATAACCTACTTTTACAAACAGTCACACTTTATGCATGTTACTAACTCACAAATCAATCCAGTCAGCTTTCTTTACGCAACCTTTTTATGTTTCTCTCTTTTGAAAAGATTAGTTGCACAACACGAAACTCTATTCTGCGAAAAACCGTTGGAGTTGGAATTGAAATTAGGGTTTTCTGTTATTGTAGTAATTGCTTCTTATGCTTACTTAACTGTATACCATTTACCTAAACGGGAAATGATGATTGAATATTATGGACAAAATTGAAGGGAAATGAAATTTTTGTTTCGTGAGGAAGAGCAAATTTGAGAACTTTCCTTGAAAGTGCATTGTACGAACTCATAACAAGTAAACGTACTCTATATCTACATCGAAGCAGGTAAACAGTATACGCAATAAAAAGCAAATGACCTTTTCAATGAAAAAACTAACTGGCTGAACTAACTGAAGTGGTTGGAAATATGCTTTTTCAGAGCTAAGCAAAAAATGATACTGTCTCATTATTGATGTAATGTAAGTTGTTTTAAACGTCATCAAAAAATGTTGTACGTGGTATAATAATGATTATTATTTTTTAACCAGATTATTGTGAAACATTTGACTGATAAAAAATACATGCAAGTTTATATGTATGATAATATGTGCATATGAATGAATGTATAACATTTTTACTGTAAGGTAATTTTTAATTTGTGGGGCCACGGAGGAACTTATTGAAGAAAAAGTGAATTCATCATGGCATGCCATGGATGGATGGATCATCATGGATATTTCATGAGCTTCATACCATATCATGTAAAGTTAGTTATGACTGTGGAGAATTTTTTTAAACAGAACTCTTACAATGAATGGCAAATATCCTTCATAAATATAACACTCATATAATAATCTGCAGCAGCAGTTTACTAAGGGCGGACGATGAACTCAAAATATACTCAACAAGCTCAAGTACATGGATTCTCTAGAGGACGGCGGATGTCTGATGATTGTGTTGTTGTTGATGATGATGATGATTCAATGATAAAAATGAAATGGCATAAAAAAAGTGAATAATGGTCAGGCATATAAATATGAACTAATATGATTTTTTTTAAAGGTGCACTCAAATGCACAATCATGCGCATCACTTGAATAAATAAGTCATTTCTCGAAAACATAGTTTGCAAAAAAAAGTTTTCAATATCTATGCCATATTAATGTGTGATGATGATGTGTGATTATAATTTGCAAAACTGCATGAATAAATAATTTTTAAAGGAGAATTTATTATGGAAAGGTTTAAGTTTTCAGAAGAAGGATGGCAAGATAAAAGGACATATTTTTTTCAGGAAGAATCCAAATTGTTGAGAAAGGTATGCCTAAATACTAGTCGTATCTGGTTTTTATATCGCATTGCGTATGCAGTGTTTTGCATAATACCTACTTTTTTTAAAATATAAGATATCCCTGTGATCTGAGAAGTACTTTTAATCATCATGATAATCATGAACTGTATGTTTTAAGTACTAAAATGTTATTGTAAAATGATAATCATTTTATTCAGCTTTACAGCTTTATACATAAAACTGATATTTAGAAAGACCAAAGTTGTTCCCGATGATACTCTGTTTTTGTATACATTTACCCCTTTCAAAAATTTGCGAGACGAATGGAATGAGACAAAAAAACATGGGTATTTTTCATTTTGATGTATGTAGATAGGTGTAACGCTGTGATTTGTATGATATAATTAGTATTTATATAAGAGGTAAATGATAGGTACATGTTCAGTTTGTTTTGTTGTTTGTATGATGCTTAATTACTTATTATAATTTAACCTTTAATCTGTAGTATGCTGTAATAATTTATGCTGAATGAGGATAAGAAGGAGATTGCATGTATGTATTTTTATGATGATATATAGTTTTGTGTATATATTTAATAGTATACCTTTCATTCTTTTACTCTAGAAGATATTCTTTCTTATCCTATTTTCCAGGAAGATGCGCGAAGATTTTTGTTGGTTTCACATGAAGAGCGTTGGATCCACTACAGCCATATGAGGATTGTTATCAAAATTAAAATCCATTCCAACTGAGCTAAGTGGTTGCTCCCAAACTGAGTTCACTGAATTCCAAGGATCCATAGGATCCTCAACCACCATTGGATCTTCCAAGGATTCTTCTTGAGGAACATGTTCGATTTTGAACTCCTCAGCAGCAATCTCCAATAGATCATTGAGCTCGTCGTTCATGTTCACATTATATGTGGCTGGTGAAGGTGTGAAGCCAGCGAGGAGCTCGTCAAATGAAGAAGTTGGTGTTGGATCTGGCATTGGATGCGTCACAGTTACGGTCATTGGTTCTGATTTCATGGGTAACATGGCGGAGGAAGTGGTCATCATGGTTGGGGAATGTGGGGATAGATTTGGTACAGGAATTGTGGTCATATGATGATGATGTGGCATAGATGGTAGAGCTTCCAAAGCTATTCGAATGAAAAGAAAATGAAAGTGTTATTATGCGACATTGAATATAAAAAGGGAAGAAATGGGAAGTAGTGTTAAAAATATGGTGAAGGTACAACCCGAACAGCCAATCGAA
>JAQFXM010004249.1:0-17675 GCA_034693345.1 Entomobrya multifasciata | reverse complement strand
AAAAATTGAAGCAGTCCGGTAAAAACTTCCATTCTTTTTCTTTCAGATGATATAAAAATTAAAATTATATTTGCACTTTTTCATGCCTAAATTTTAAAATGAAATATGGAAGTCACTTATTCCACATACTGTACATAGTTGTTTGTATACCATGCCAAATCATCTTTTGATTACACAAATAATCAGAAAATAGCCAAAAGTGCTTTTAATCTCATACATTTACATTGTATTATTGTCCAAACTTATTGAATGGCAACATGCCAAGCCTTTCGTGTCCCGTGTCCACACAGTTCCTGTTGACTATGGTCCACTGTCAACAATATTTGTAGTTATTACAACAGGTATCTTTGCTCAATCAGAGTCACACCACAAACTCCAATCATGAAAACAAACTTTAGGGTATCATACCTGTAATCACATTACAATAACCATAAGTTTAGCTTTTCAGGAGTCACAAAAGTTCTGAAAACGGATGTAACTTTACGGTATGATACAATGATACGATACATGGAAGTATCAATTTCATTATGTTCATCATCATCGTCAACATCACCAAGCAATAAGTTGAGGCAAACAAAAAACGACAAAGCAAAACAGACCGTCATCATCATCGTGTCAATTTACAACTCCACTAGAACATTCGTATAAAATACAATGCCACTACCACTACAGCCGTTGTGACGTGACACGACTACTGGGCATTCTTTAGAGGGAGCTGAACGCGAGGCTCCAATGCGGCAATAGTGAAATACTCTCATTTCATGAGCATATCATAATATGCAAACATCCTTTTTCCGTGCTTGTTACCACCACTGCATACAATCCCTATTTGCTTTTCCAATAGAAATTTGTCTCCCACCTGGGATCGATCTACTTTATTTACACAAACAAACTCACTCCCAGAGACCAAAAAAATGCTACAGAGATACCCTTTTAACAGGTCTTATATTTTACTCTGGTGAAAATGTGTTTGCTCCTTTTATGGTGGTCACACAAGATTCCATCGCATTTTAATACTTCGACACATACATACATACATTTTCTATTACAAATGAATTCTCTCACATTCCACAAACTTTTCTCTCTCAACGACGCTACGTAGGTAGATGTATAGATTGACTCGTAAGTTTACTTGTACACATCCTCTTTTGGTTTCTTTGTCACATTATCATAAAACCAACAGAATACTGGTGCCATTATTCCAATATTCTATTCACTCGTCTTCAGTATACAAACCATCCTATCCGAATGCCAACATTATAACTTTCTTATATTTTCCGCACTTCTTGCCAGTTCCGTCATCCGAGAAAGGTTTAATAAGGCAGCAGAGCATAAAACCTTGTAATGCTGGGAAGCCCACAGTTTAGTGGATAATGACAATAGCGTATTGTGAGCAACGAAGATAATGAAGGGCTAGGGTACAATAGTGAGTGAAAGTACAGAAAAAAGTCAGCTAGTGAAAGTAAACCAGCATGTCAGCACTTTCAGCGCTGCATTGTTACAAAATAAAAGAACGATCTTTTAGATACATATGAACCCAGTACCCACATAACATAACTGGCAATATATGTTTTATTTAGGAGTTATATAAATATTAGACTTGTGCCAAAGCAAAATAACATTACATTCACTCACTTCACTGTAAAAATATTTTTATACCACAGGAAGGAACAACTGGATTAAAAGGTAAGTACTGGTACCACGTACATGGTTATATGTCCTAGAAAATTTCATATATGACTTTCTCATTATTATCACAAAAGTTGTTCAGTAAATAAGCACCAACCAACTAATGCACGATAATATGTAATAATATATGCACAATGGGGTTTCCAAGAATGTAAACATAAAAATGTACAACTTACCTTGGACCTCTCCACAAAACCTAGGTTTTTATATGTATTTCACTCCCAGTTTGGCCTCGATCCATATTGCCAAGTTCTCTGTCAGTCACTCATTTAATTTGCTCATCCACCCACATCGTCTAAGAGAGTAGTTTGAAAAGCCATTAACTTTCAGTGTCAATCACAAGAGCAGAATATTATCAGCTCGTTATAATTACTATCATGTCATGAGATCAAATCTGCGGAATCTACTAGCAAATTTTTTTTACACATAAGCCAAAAGCTAATTTGTGAACGACGCAGGTTGTCGATTAAGGATCCATTTAGTACAAGGCTCCAAACTTAATGTTCTTTAATTTTATTATCATGAACTTGACGTATAATTACGTTTGTTCTAATAAAGTACATAAGTTTAGACATAGTGCTAAAAATTTGTTAGATAGCACAGTATGAGTTAATTATATTGATCACACATCAAGTAAAGTGTTATGACATGACTTTCGCCAAAAGAGAACTGCGTATATTAAGGTCAACGGATAGTGAAATGTGAGGACGAAGGACATGTCATGTTACCTATATTGCTCTGCTTTGTTCCGCACTCAATCTGAGAACAATCTGAAAGTGAACAATGTATTTTTGCAGGGAAAATGAGTATTAACCTGGATAACTTTGAAGTGGATGAGTTCACAAGAGACACACCATTTGTGCTCACCAGCCCGACCTCACTGCGGGCCTGCTCTGAACTGGACATTCAGGTTATAATAAATTTTAGAATAATGTTCCTTGGAGTGCGAGTAGTGCGACATAAATTCAAGGCTTTCCCCACATTTTCTTAATGGTTATGGGATTTTGATTAAAAATTGTTTAAATTAACGGAACGACAGCCCATTGAGTTGGTTTATAGAAGTTTGGAACATTTTGAAGAAACGTGTTGCCACCTTCCCTTGTCTCAGATTTATCAAATTTATGAGGAGGCTGAAACGGAACGTCAAGGCAAGTATGATATCTGCAGAAAATCTGTTTTCTTTTCAATGATAAAAAGAACACAAACTCCTTTGATAAATAATTCTTATAATATTTCACATAATAATGGCAATGCTATTGTTATCCATTCAAATCATTCATGTTCTATGTTTTCATTTCTTTGTACAGCGAAACTTTTACAGAGTCGAGAACAGAGAAAGTCAATTCTACGCCACAATATGGCCATAGCAAAGTACAATAACAACCAAATTCCTCCGGTGACATCAAACAACAAAAGCAACAATGATAGGATGCAGAAGAAAAAGTCTGCGTCAGCAACATCTGTGAACAAAGTGAACTTTCAGAAAAATGACTTGCAGTCAAGCAGAAGTATATCAGCATCCAGGGACAATAAAAACAGACGAAGCAACTTGAGGGGATATTCAACGTACTATACGTCAGACACGGAGTCTAATGAGGGAACTCTACATTTCTCTGGGAATTGTGACAATTGCGACGTTCCTATTTCATCCAGAAGTGTACCTGATCTCAGAGGAAATTTAGATTTTCGTAAAGTTGCTGGCACAGCATGGAGTCCGAGACATCACTGTCTCTGCCATTTAGATATACGAGATCAAGATATTCTTGCTGAATACTTTAAAAGGTATGCAGACAGAAATGCACAATTGTAGAAGTACTTGGTTGGGTATTTATTTTGGTTTTTTATTTATTTTAAAAGTCAAGGCCATATATAGTCACATCTCGGAAGTTTATAAGAGCTTGACATAGAAAACACGATGAAACCACTCAAAAATAATATCAAATTAATGCCAATTCAATACACTTGATATATAATTGAAACTATATTAAGATACGATGACATACTTTCATCCGTCCCAATGTCTGAAGAGGACAAGAAAATCATGGAAAGGTTGATTCTGAAAAGAGCAAAGATGCTTGAATGGGAAAGGCAATCACAGGAGCTAAGGGACATTCTTGAAGTGGATAGAATGAAGAAATACAGGGTGAGTGAACAAGAATTTTCTGAGAAAAAAACATATACAAGGCAAGGCAAGTCAAGCCAGAGAAAGTTGAAAGCCTCTCTATGAGGAATTCCTTTTTGTGCACTTTTCAGGCAAGCCAAATTCTCGCGCAACAGTGGAAGGACAAGCTCACTGAAAAAAGAAGAGCTGAAAACCTAGAGAATCATCAACGATATTTGAAAATTCAAGAGAAATTACATAGACAACAAAAGGAGCTTGAGCACTATCTAGATGAAAGGGATAAACGTATACAGAGGTATCTTGAAGACCTCAGCTATAAGAAGGTATTCCAAGAAAACGATTGAAAATGTGCTGTTACACATCTTGTGTCAAATTACATGGAACATTTTGTACTTGTGCATACATTTATACAGGAATTGTATAAGTGTAAGAATACATTAAGTAATTATCAGTTACATATTGGTTGCATTGATAGAAACACAGTATGCTGGAAAAACAAAAGCTGGAAGCTCTGAGACAATTGGAAGTCTCAAAGGCAATAGAAAGATTACTGGATGAAGATAAACAAAGACGTCAATCCATGCGAGATAGGTTGCAGACGAGGATGCGAGAAGCAGAAATCCGGAAGAGGAGGCGGGAGCAGGATTACTGGAGGGTTTGTATAATCTCGACTTTTTTCTTCTTCCTTTTTTGGCTGGATTTTATATGCATCGGCATACCTTCCACTTCATTAATGAGATTCCCATTCGCATAATATTCTAACATCTGCTTACATCATGGCGTTTTAGTTTTAACGTCGAAGTTGATGTTTGTATAATGCATTTAGTAGACGTTTTATGTTTATGTATACTTGATTCACTTATATTTGCAGCACGTTTCTGAAATGAATCGTTTGGAGGATATCAAACGATCTCTAAAATTGGAAAAGATAGAACAACAGACTAGAGCATCTGTGGAAGAGCTTCGTCATCAAATTGAGGAAAAGGAACATCGAGCCAAACTCAATCAACTTCGCAATCTGAAAATGAGAGATAAGGCGATTGAATCTGGGTCTGGGAGACATCAACAAGCTATTGAAAGGGCTCGTCGCATGCACGAAGAACTTATTAGGGGATTTGAGAACTGGAACAAGAAAGCGTTGGAATTGCACATTTCAGCTCAGGAGAGAGCTGATTTGAAACATGTGGAGGAAATTAACCGCCGACGAGCTCGAGCGGCAAGTGAGCGAATTCTCAGAGAGGAACGGACTAGTGAGATGCTCAAAAGAATCCATGAGATGGAAGAGAAGAGGAAAGAGCTAACGAAAAGTGTGATTGAGTCAAAGGATATGAAAAGTGCGAGATATAAAGCGGAGAAAGAGAGGTCTATAAGTACTTCAAGAATTAGAGCACAACATGCTGCAGAATTAAGACAGCAATTAAAAGAGAGATTGAATCCAGAGACGTTTGATAAGAAAGCTGCAAGGGCAGAGTTGGAACTTAATTTTTTGAAAAAGTCGGGAGATCATTCAGGTTTTACTGTTCGATTTAATCCTAAGCTTCTTACTAAAAGGTGTTCATGTAGAAGTACTCATGGAAGAAACTTCTTTAAAAATAGTAATGGGAACGGTGGGAGTATGAGTAAATCGAAAGAGAAATGTTGTAATGGAAAAGACAAGAAAAAGCCGTTTTCCGCATTTTAGAAAGTTGGAATACTCAGAAAAATGTAAAAGAAATTATGTTACAGTACAAGTTATACCAACTGACACATATATGCACTATGCACTTTATAACAAGATCATATTCCCTTTAATTAATCTTGTCAACTAACTGAACTAACATCAAATAAATAAATAATCAATACAATGTATAAAACTGTCCAATCCCTCAATCCTGTGTGTTTTTATAACATTTCATTCAATTTTATTGAGTTTCCAATGTTGCTCATTGCTATTGGGTTGACATTTTTTAAAGATAACTGCTTCATTCAGCCTGAAACGAGAATTTTTTATTTATTTTATGTTTTCAACAAACTACTTGAAATATTAACATACTATATAGGGCTTACTTGGTTGTTTGCAAGCATCTCCTGTTTAGTGCATTAAATATTATGTATGTATTCGATGCACTTTGTTTCTTAAACTCCCACGCATTATACGCATGAGCGTCGTTTTTAAGAGTTGAAGTCACGAAATTGAACTCATTGGTCAAAGGCCTAAGGTTATATCCTCTGCTGGTATCTAATGTAATTTGTTCACAGTAGAATACAGGTTGCACTAATTAGTCTGTTAGCCTGAGTCTGAATGTGAGTCATTTTATACAAAAAACATACCGAATTTAGTAATGCTCCATAACTGACTTGCACTGTCAGACCATTTCTTCAGCACTACAGCTCCAGGATGCAGCAGTCCATTACGCGCTGTTAAATACTAATGGTAATAATATATGATGGAAGGTGTAAAATGACTAATGACACGAGCTCAATGTGGTAGTTTATGGGGATAATGAGTTTAAAATGAGATCATTTTGTTTACCAAATTATTTGAAGCACTTTGCAAAGAGTACAAACCATCCAGACGGCTATTAGAATTGTCTGACCTTGCTAAACGTTCCATCTGTAATTGAACTCTGTTCAGGTATTCATAATCATCAGAACCTCTACCAAATTCTACTAAAGTAATGAGAAAGTTAATTATTGTAAACCAATGCATAGTGAAAAAATGATTTACTTCTTTATATTAGAACAACAAATAAAAATGATTCAGTACAACAACACAACACAATGCGTAAATATTTGTCCACTTTATTCATGAACTTCTATAAAACTTTAATAACATTATCATAGTATAAAATTAAAATACACAGCCATACCAAGTACCAATCATAAAAATATTTACAGAAGGGGTTTTAGTTTAAAATGAATCGGCTCAGTGGTAAGCACCAGCATTGAAGATAGCTGAGGCTGAGTGAGACCAGACCACAAAGGAGTTCCATACATTGTGGCATTTCCGGATCTTACAACAGTTCATGCGGTCTGTAAACCACGATTACCATTTTATTTAAAAGTTAACTTTATTTACGTCAATTTGATTAGGTAAAACTTGGGTGTTACCTAAATATTAGTAAATAGCGTTCCAGCTTAAACACTCCCAATTTTATTGTCACCTACGCATAAAATATTTCCCCTTAAATACAACGCACAAATATTTATGTGCAATATTTACCACGTTAAATGTCACAATTAAATCTTACGTTCAATACAAAAGCAATAAGAAGCAGTGCTGTAGTTGATATCACGTAGTCAAGAAGAATGAAAAACTCAACATCATGGCATCCTCTATTCCATATTATTGCATGATAGGATTCCGTACAAACAGGACCTGAAATCTGAAACTGAAAACAATGCTATTATTTAGCTGTCATCATAATTTAAATGGTATTGAATATTGTAATCGGATAAAAGTTACATGTATCAGTGACAAATTGCAACACGAAATTGGATAATAGATTTCTTGTTCAGACGTAAGCACTCCTTCATCATCGTCACTGTACTCAGCCATAAACCAGTCCGTTCGGTTGTGGAAGCCGCAGCATTTCCGCTGTATACGACAAATTTCATATTATTATAATCGACCTTGTCATTTTTATATAATTTTTCCATAAAAAATGACACTCCATTCAAATTTCTCACCTCTATCTGCGTAAAATTCCATGATCGAGAAATATCATTAGGCCGGTCCGCTGACACCAAGCGCAACTCTTTTCTCATGTTATAAGAGAGCTCAGTAAAAAAGAAATACACTCCGATTGGAACAGCTATCAAGAGAAGTAAATAGTGAAAACCATTGAACGCCATTGTGATTCTATACTGGAAAATGGATGTAGAGTCATGAAATATTTTCATTAAAACATATCAGGTAACATATTTTTCACAGGTGAATTATTATGAGAGAATATGTAAAGCAATTTCTACCCACCAGAATTTTAACATTCCGATGCTGCATATATTTCATTTTTACTATTATTGAAATTATGCCAATGCCCGTAAGTATGATTTCAACAGTTAGCCCTGGTCGCAGCCAAGGTTTTAAAACAATCACACTGAAAACGTGGTCCTTTTCTCTGTTTATCCTTTTGAGTAAGTCGTAAAAGCCACCCCATGTTAACTAATAAATTGAAGTCTGGAGGTTAGGCTTAATACAAACAACTAAGTCATTATATTCTTTTGAAACAATGGAAAGTAAGATTTTCAATACCATAAGTGAAAAAATTAGCATCCACGTGATTAACTTTCTTCTTCTGATATTCGAGGATACAATACGGACATTTTGACGAACTCTTCCAGCATTGGTCATATCACCGTTTGAGGGTTTCGGACATGGCTCCCCGATAACTTCAAGTTCTTTTGGTGAAATGGTTGGTTCCCAATTCATGCCGGTGCAATCAGGGTTTCCTGCACCAGCCATTAAAGTGGCTAAAGCTTTATTTTCCTCATTTTCAGCTTGTTTTGTTCTCTCGGTGGTCTTTCCGGAGGATAAAATTTTCTCATTTGAATTATGAATACTGGTTGGCTCGCTGTTTGATTGTACAGGAAGTGGATGCCGTGGTGAGTGAACTCCACTAGAACTCGCAGCTGCACCAGGACCTAGATCTGCACTGGATCCAAATTCTTTTGGGCTTGAACTTTCCTTCTGACGTTTAGTTTTTAATGGATTCTTGGGTGGCATTGTAAGAAATTCCGTGTATAAAAAAGATAACGTTTTATATGCAAAGCTTTTTGGTCAGGGAGGTTGCTACTGACTAACCCCCGACATTTTATATTGAGAAAAAAATTAATTCAGTAGATGTAAATGTCGTATGAAATTAGAAGTAATGTTATACAAATTGCTCTGATAAGAATATCCATAACAATTTAAACTTATAAAGTTCGATCAATCGGGGTTATTAGCGACAACTCTATCTTATCATCAACAGGTGTGGGAATCATGAAGGTAAAATACAAATCATGAAACGCTGCAGCTGCGTGAATCATAATCGTTATCGTTAGAGTAAAGGGCTTATCTTCATCCAAGCCAACACTTAGCTGAATAGTTGCTAGATCCGAAAGCCAAATGTATGTTTTGGTAGTAGAACAACAAATTCGGCTTCTACTAGATCGAATGATACTCTTCCACTTCAGCATGAATGAGGAAGACTCAGAGCAAGAGAATAATGAACATAACAGAAACTACTGCACCCTTTGTGGAAGTAATGTACGAAAATCTTGCGATGATATGATATTAAGATGTACAAAAATGCTTAATTCAATTGTTTAAGTTTTCTAAATATTTAATGAATCAAATGCATATATTTTGAGAGACTAAGTAAATTATGATATGATTTATTTATTAAGCTTATTTCAAGTAAATACAATTTCAGATGTGCTTCTCTACTTTTTTCCTCCAATAAACCAGCTTCTACATCGACCTTTACCAGCCGGCCCAGACTTTTTCACATGACAGTATCCGCAACAGTCTCCAACTGGTGCAGTGAAATCGTCAACAGTGCAAGGTGCTCCATTCTGAAGACATTCCTTAGATCGAAAAAATAAAAATACATGAAAAGAATTTGGTCTTGGATGTTTCTTACAAACACGTAAACCAGTGTGGTATCATGATATCAATGTAATTTACCGATTGGACGTGTGGTGTAAAAATCCCCAGAAATATGAATCCCAAAATAAACACATAAAAATACAATTTTCTCATTTTACTTGATTAATAAAAGAAACTTTAACAAGTAGTAAATGTTAGGTAAATGCAAACTTCAAATTTTAAACTGAAAACTGAGATCAAGAAAGCAACCTTTCAAACTGACTGCAGTAGCAAGCAAATTGATACTACCCGAGCTTTGAAAAATGCATGAATTTTAATAGTCAGACTTACCCTTGCGTAGTTCTAAACTTCTATAGTTCTATTTAATGGAAAAAAACGCAAAAGGAAAAAGGGTACAATAAGAAAACTGTTTACACTGAATTAAACGATTGAACAAGGTTATGAGGTGTGTTTGCCGTAATCATTAATTTAACATGATACAAAGTGTCAACTAGTTCTTTTTAAATGTGAGGTAGTATTTTTGTTCGTCTCGAGTGATTTTCTAACGGATGTATCCGATTTTTACTACCAATTAAAAAGTAGTATACTGCCACTACCGGTGATAATATGGGAACTCACGTGCAAGGCAACGTGATTCGTAGAAGTGCGATACAAACAAAAAGTTGTGCTTCCTCATCTTCCTTAATGAATGAATCAAAAGCTTAAATGAACTAAAAACGTGAGATAATGCCCAAGTTGCAATTGTTTGGGTTTATCTCGGTAATATCAACATTTGAAGTCATTACGTGTTTACTATTATGTCACTACTATGCCACTTTTCCTCCTCATCCATCCGGCAAATCGTAAAATTATGTACGAAGTACGAACATCAAGTATTTAGAAAGAAGTCTGTTATAAAACTCTCTTTGTACTTCACCTTTGTTTTGTTATGCAAGTCACTGTGTCAGTGTCACGCATAAAAATAAACGTATACAATAAGAAATACTTATGTATGTATAGATAAATCGTGGAAGTTTAATTGTGCCCATTAACGAATGCTTTCGCATGTATAAGTATATAAGAAACAACAAATAACAAAATTAATTGTCTGTACTTAGATTTTACACATATATATATGTACATCATACATGTTTAAACAGCCAATAGAAGTAATTAAATTCAAAAAATATTTACTACAATGCACACCTTAAAAAATATAGTCTGCAAAATGGACAAAAATAAAGTTTGCAACAAGGTCAATTTAGTCAAATTCAAGACTAAACAAGGCTTAAAACATGAAGAAAAATAAGTTACGCAAGTAATTGACCTAATATATAAGTTTTAAATAAGTTTAATAAATTATGTATTCAGATTCAGATTCTAATTGTTTGAAACTTCGTTCTTTATCATTACATAAATATTCTATTCATATTGTATATTCTAGAACTGTTGAAGTTAGTAATGCATTGAAAATAAGTTGTACCAAGCAAGGAGCTAGGTTTTTGCATTTGCATTTGCGTATATGCCGAGTATTACATGCTAGGCTCTCTTATAGCCACACATAATGTCGACATGTATAAAGTATAAACCCATTTTATCCACCGATAAACCAACTTTTGCAGTATCCTCGCTCGGATCCACCTGGCTTACGGTATGTGTCACAGAATCCCTCACAACAATTGCCAGTTATCCCCGTCGTATCATTACGGAAGCAGTCACCTCCTTTCTGAATGCAGTCTTTCTCCTACAGAAACAATGAAATCAAAACAATAAAATTATTGAATGTTTCAAATTAACACTATTCTCTAAGTTAATTACTCCGTTCCGGTGATTTATAGTACACACTTATTCCCAAGGTGCGTTGAAATATATCTACCTGAATTTGAGCTGATGGGAGTCGGAGTCGGTTAGCCCTTGCCAAGCAATGGCAAATAAGGAGAATAAACAGGAAACTAACTTTAGTCTTCATTTTAATTCCAGGTGGATTTCCACAAACAACAAAATATTCTAATGAAACAAAACAAAACTTCTGAGATGATGCCGAGGTGGTATACAAATCAAAAATGAAGTTTGTTGGATAGTGAGAATAAGTCTTCCTTTTGAACTACATGATCTTTTGTACAATAATAGTCTTGCGCTTTTCCACACAATGACCCTCACGAAAGTAAATGTAGGAAATGAAAACAAAAAAATCAAGGATAGGATGGGAACTAAAAGATTAGTTTTCTGAGCTGTTCATTTAATTTTTAATTCATTATGCATTACATATAATTATTTAAAAGTTTTTTAAAAGTTGAAAGTGTCTGCATATTAGTCATTCTCTTATCTAACAGAAAAAGACTTCGTTTATCTAATCTAATGAGACAATATGAGTTTTTTAAAGCACATCCGATGTACATAATATATTTATATCATATGTATTAGAAAGGAAGTATCCACCAACAAAGTTTGTTTGTTAGCTGTATATTTACTTGGCATTCATAATTTTAATCCCATTCTGTGTCTGGCTACTACTTCTTGTGGGAACTTTACCCATACTTTGCACTTTGGGTTGATATTTATGTTTCATAAATACATAGCTGTCCCAGTTATTATCAACTTCTTAAAATAACGGATAAATGCCACGAAAGGAGCACACAGCTACTTCTTACTTTGTCTACTGCATTTTTCTGCCTTTTGCGTGCACAACGTACATATGCATTTAATTACAGTAGAATGATATAATTGAAATGATGTGCATACAGATCACTGCTGTGCACCATGTCACCAAAACGTTCGAGAAATTCTCTGTGTGAGTCGCATGAATGTATAAACGTTCCGAGTTCATCTACTGCTGATTGATGTGTTAAGTTAAGTTAGGTGACGTGACATAAATTATCTCACAGAAACTTTAATCAATCAAATGGACAGTGGATGAATTATTATGAAAAGACAAATATAGACTATTAGGCACATCACTAATCAATTTCAACATAGTTTTTAACATAACATGCATTAAATCATGTATACTAAAATGTCTATTGGAAAATCAATTTAAAGGAGAACGAAAGGTTCCATTTAGTTTGGAAACCATATTATGTAGCTTAAATGTTTCCCAATCGAACAGTGTCGGCGTAGAAAAAGACTGTCATTGATTTCATTATTATTCTATTTATTCAACAAGTACATTTGAATTTAATCCGAATGTGTAACAAAAATGTGCTAAATACGTATTATTCGGCTCATGGAAGTTTACACTATATCAAGTAGATCGTCTCCAATTGTGTTCTTGTTAATGATGACTAATGACCATTATGTCAATCGGATAACTTAGATCATGCTATTTTGCTTGCCTTATCTGACAACCTGAATTGCAACATAACATCATTTCTGTTTTAAGTTATGTTCGCCAGCCAATAATGATAGAAATATCTTGAACGCATGACAATTTGATTGGCGATTCAAAATTGATTGATTGATCGACAGGTATTATTTTCATCGATTCTGCAATGTATGAGCATGTGTGCCTGCTTGGCTTGCTAATTCCATAAAATGGGACAAACCCTAATTAGGTCTTGTCACTTTGCTGGATGCAGGGAGTCAAGTAAAACTACTAATTTATTCGCTGCAAAATGAAAGGTTTTTGTCTTGCCATCGGTTTTCTTCTAGCAGCCCTTGTGGCTTGCTCAGAAAGTTACTCGCTGAGGAATGGTACTGTTCAAGCAACGTTTAGGAACCCAGTTGCTGACTTCGCATGGCCAGATCCCTACGTACATAGACACAATGACGGTTTCTATTACATGCCTCGCTCTGAAAATAACGGAGTTGCTGTTTACAAGTCAAGGACCCTTTCCAACTTCAGAGGAGCACAAAGAGCGCTTGTCTTAACTGCTCCAAGTGGTGAGCGAGCATTTACAGAATTCTTCTAAATTGGTTTATAGTTTGAGCTAAGTAGGTTACTGAACGGTGCGGTGGTAATTATTTTTTCCAGGTTTAATGTCTCTCTGGGCTCCAGAACTTCATTTCATCAATGGAAACTTTTACTTATATTTCGCACTTGACAATGGAGACAATGCCAATCACAGAATGTATGTGAGTCGTGCGTTGGATCCCAATAATCCCATGGGACAATACACTACACCAAAGAGGTCAGCAAGCCAAAAATACATATACATTTACGCGTTTAGATTAATCAAATGCAACATTTATCTTATATGACTGTGCTAGTTTCATTTCCCTCATGCGACATTACTTTTGATTGGATAATTGTACAATATTGAATAGGATGAGTGTACCCGGAGACGATTTCTGGGCAATCGATGCTACCATCATGCAATACGGCAATGGAGAGAATTACGTTATCTGGTCAGGATGGCCAAGAATCGATGCTGGATTCCCTCAAAATCTTTACATTGCCAGGCTATGTGACCCAGAAACCATTTGCACTCCAAGAGTCTTGATTGCCGAACCAAGATACGACTGGGAAACCAACGGAGCTGCACTTCTTGAAGGACCCCAAATTTTACACAATGCCGGTCGTGTGTTTGTAATCTACTCTGCATCAGGTTCATGGACCGCAGATTATAACCTTGGCTTCATGGGTATTGACAACTTGGCTGATCCTATGAATCCTGGTAATTGGTGGAGACATGATAGACCTGTGTTCTGGCGAAACGATGAAAATTCAGTTTTTGGAGTGGGACATGCTTCTTTCACTAGATCTCCTGGTAAGTGAAGATGAGCATTCATAAAAGCATAATCGATATTATACATGCACTGTCACTTATCTATTGTCAATTGTGTGAGTGTGAAGTGTGAGGATCCATGTTATCTGAAGATGATGCCACACATTTTCCGCTTCAACAATTTTATCTTGAAAACTGATTATTCAATGACGCTACTCGAAATTCAAGCTTTTAAAATTATGTCATGTCTGGCTTTTATAGATAATTCCGAGCCTTGGATAATTTATCACGCAATGGCCGATCCAAATGCAGGATGGGAAGGACGAACTGCTAGAGTAGAAAAGTTTGGATGGAATCCAGACAACTCTCCAGCTTTCCCAAGACCATCTCGATTGGGAACAGAGCTCCAAGCTCCCAGCGGCGAATAATGCACTCATTTAAAATTTTATAAGTAATGAAACAACAATATATATCCTGCTAAGAATCGCCACTCAAAAACACAATGTGATTTTATTACCAAGAAAAGGATGTTCGAATATAAAAGTCCAAAATAAAAAATACTCTATATACGTTGGTCCATATTATATTTGGCTTTTGCGTAAATTCTCATTCGCATGTTGCATCTATCCAGCCTGGTTCATATAAGCATTTTGTGCAACACACTGGAGGTGGTTTTGTGTTTGATGTAATTGGCTGAGAAGTAGTTGAAATGTCACCTGAATCGCTGTTTTCCCCCTTTGTCCACCTGTTTCCCGCAGTTGTTGTACTTTCCTCCGATTTAGAAGTTGTAAGGATGGTTGGAACACATGGAAAACCGGATGGTAAACACTTTAGCAAGAAAAATGGTAACAAATAAGTTTCATATTCATGCTAAATGATTATACGTTTGTCAAATTTTATCAATATATTTTTGAATACCTCCAATTCATCTAAAATGTTTAGAACTTTATTTCCCTGTAATCTTCTAGCACGAAATCCTTCCAGTGTGGATACACATAATAACAGTAATGCTACTGTCAACTTCCAAGATTGTGTATGCATTTCAACAGGTTTCCTATTTCTTTTACAGAGAATAATATATTTTCGAAACAAACTTTCCAAACAAATTTCCAGTATGAAATGAATGATATATCAGAGATATTCGACGATTTGAACTGCGTTCTAGCATGTACTCAAATATCATATTGCAAAGTTTTCGGTGCATTGTGATGCTTTATATGCTTTAGGATAAATCGCTGTGATTATGCTTGTGACGTAGCGTTCGTGGTTTTTTCTTCTGACTAATGGGTTTGTTGCAGAGTCTGAAAGTTGAAGTGAAGTAACCAAGAATTCATGCAGAAGTGATAATTATTGTTATTACCGAGTTGAATAAGTCAATATTTTTTGTTGTCACGAAGTTGTTTAATAGGATGGAAAAGCAATTTCAACTTCAATCATAGTATACATAGTAGAAATATTTACCTAAAAGTCAATATACAATTTATAGAAAGATGTTTGAACATGTTTACTTACACAAGTATGTATGAAAAAGATTCAAAAATTTAACAGATTTGCTGGCAGTGCATTAACTTATCATATATGTCAAAGAAATAAAATAGTTTAATTTGTAAAGTCAAACTAATCACTTTTATACGCATCAGGTGTCCGTTGCATACAGATATAGCCATATTTGTGCTGAGATTTGGCTTCTAAGTATATTCTCACATACCTATATAAGTAGTAATCTTGAAATTAAACAAAGTTTGGGATACATAAATAGTGAACTCATACATCATTCAAATCACCGTGTCGTTCAAAATTACATGCTGGAACAATTTTATAAAACTTGCTTCATTTACTATTTTCAAATAGCTATGATACATAGATTGTATTCATTGATAGATGAATGTATAGATGAAATCCGCAAGTTATGTATGGTAATAGTCAATAGTTGTTATAATCGGATTCCGCATAAGATCTGCTATAACCGCACGTTCCCATAATGCCGTCACGACTAAGACAAACTCCACTGCAACAGTTGCCCTTCAAACCGTCCGTTGGCACGCAAGCCTGGTAGTCCCTTATGCACTGCAAAGTAAGTAAATCAAACTGACATTGAGAGGAATTAAAAGTATGTATCAAGTTAGCCGAAAGTCATCTCTTGCGTCAATGCTTTTCACACGAAACTCAACAATATAAGAATACAAAAGTAAACACTATTATGTTGAAGTATTTTGAGCAGGAAAATGTATACATAAATGATTATAATGCGTCTCAAGGGAAATGAAGGAATACGTAAGTACACAAGATGAAAGTCACTGAGAACAGATTTATAATTTCAATCAAAGTAGAGTTCCAACAATAAATCAGAAAGTTGCTTTCGAAGAAAGTGAAAACTTACAAATTCCAGGGCTGTTACACTTGTCGTGATGAAAAGTAAACACAAAATGGTTAAGCAGATTAAACGTGCCATTCTCACAAACAATCAATAAGAAACGTAAATCGCAACACAAAAGAGAGGATTGTAGTAAACGAACTCGGGGCAGGCTTGCTTTTCAAAAAATTATCAGAAACGGAAAAATAACGGCAAATAATATCTTTTGCAACAGAGCTTATGTAAGTATTATATAAACTGTTGATTTTCCACACAGCACATACTTGAAACCGAATGGAACAAGCTTTGTCAGATTCTGAGAATTGTTTGGAAGGTCTATCCAACTGCAGGTGTCTTTAAATAGTTTTTACACTTTCACAATAACAGGTAATGGTGATGACGGTAATTGCAAACTCGCTACTTTTGGTTTGTCTTTGGGACTTTGAAAAATAAATGTTATTGCTCCAACAAACACGTTGGCCTGAACCTGGCAAGAGGTGTTTTTATGAAAATGGCACATCAAAAACCCATTCACACTCATTTGCAGTTCATGCGTGAAGGAAGTGTTGATGAGTACACTAATAAAGTAAATACCCTATTTAGCGTACACAGAGAATGAGCGAAGACGCTTAATTACCTCTCGTATGAATTCTGACTCACGCTTTTCCTCTCTATCTCTTTTAAAGACGTTTTTGGCTTTACTTTTGTCAACTGTGAAAGATAACTTGGATAAATATATGTACTTAGTGAATGAATGTGGAAGTAATATTTTGCTAGGAGGCAGTAAGTAGGCAGTAAACGATTTTTAAGTAGCGATTATTCTGCACGCAAGAGGATTTTTGTGTTGTTAAAAGTAATAGTTCATGTTTATGCACAAGGGCGACTCATTATGATCGCTTAATTATCAATGTACATTTTTTGTACTGAGATTTTCTTTACGTCATAATGGATTTTGAATATTTAAAAACGAAAAATAAGGAGTCCTATCAGAAATGATTGTTTATTTTATTTTAAGATAAGAATTTATCACATCTCGTCCAAGATGTTTGACCAAAAATATATGTAGTAAAGGTTTTGTTCGAAATGCCAGTGAGAGATCCAAAATTCAAAGTAAAGCTCTTTCAATTGCATTTGTTTATTCTTAACATTGACTCGAAAGATGTAATAAAAAATGGTCAGATATCTGCTTGTTAAAATTTTAAGATAATTTGAGTTGTTTTTAAGGGATTTTTAGGAACATGGTTTCAATAGACAACCATAAAAACTCCATACTAATCAAATGGGTATTGCTTGACC
>JAQFXM010004248.1:0-17679 GCA_034693345.1 Entomobrya multifasciata | reverse complement strand
CTACACATCGGGCAAGTGCTCCAGGCCATTTGAAATGAGGGTGTTGACTCGTAGGAGAACATCCATCGTTTCTAGGTCGGTATTCATCAGAAGAATTTCGCCAAGGTCCCGTTGAATGCCAAGGAGTGGTAGTGCACCAGGATCATTGGAAAACACTCTGAGGATATCTGAAACCACGAGTTTGGCTTCCAGAAGTATGTCGTCTCTTTCTAGAGGTGGCCCTCTTACAATCTGCACTGATAACGCCCGAGCCAGGAGGGCATTTAGTGGCAGGCACATTTTCAGCAATTCAGAAACCATTTTTGCCCTATTAAAAAATTATTTAATTGTAGTTTAAATTACGATTACATAGATCACCAAAATTTAGCAAAATGAGAGATATTTTTAATTGGTTGTGTTCATAAAATATTCAACCTACACTTGAAGGACAAAGGTTACGTCACAAAAAATTCCAAAAGCTGGCAAATTGACTCTCGAACAAAGACCCGTGAGTGAAGCGTTTCAACTTTTCCTGAAATATTACACAAAATAGGCATTAAAAAATTATGTTGTCTGATCTTGTAGTTAGTGCATTAATTATAGAGAAAAACTATTTCAAATTAATTTACCTCAAAACCAGAAAATTGGTACACAATACAATCCTGACTGAATAGGATAACTCAATTATAAGTGGTAACTGCCAAATCAAATCGGAAATGTATGTAAGTTTTCCTCTAGCTCACAAAAATAGTGTCACTTCGCGAAGACTCCCGACCGAAAAATAATGCTTCGAAAATTCCACAACTCCCTTTTATACACTTTTTGAAACAAAGAACATGTTTGGACTTTGGATCATTATATTTATGGAATGATAAAATACTTTAGTTAAATTAGTAATTTAGTCCGTAGATTATGAAATATTTAGCTTTAATAAAATGATGCTTGAATTCATGAAAAGCAAGAAATGTTTCGTAATATCCAGTCAAATTACAAAATATGCTTATGAATAATTAACTAAATCGGATCCAGCTATCAAAAATAATACGAGCGCACAGTGCGCATTGAGCATATTTAAAATCGTAACACTCAAATATTTATTCATGCTTTCTTGTGCATTGGATTGCAAAAAAAAGATTTATTGATTCAATACTTTTAATTTTCATAAAATTATATAAAAAGAATGCATACATTTTAAACATTTAAGGTACATCTTAATTTATCCATCATAGAAAGTTTTCCTGAAATTATAAATTGGGAAATGAAACAGCATTGATAATTTTAATTTTTAAACGTTTACAGCTATGTATACAATGTATATAAATAGAATTTTCACATTTTTTCATAAGTTAATTTTAACTGGATATTTTAAACGAAATGCTTTCTTTGCACCCTGAAATTTTTCGTAAAATGTGGACATCGTAAATGGTCTAATTTTTGAAAATTGTTCAATCAAATTGATTAAAATACAATGTTTTAAATTAACCAAATATTTATGAACTTTTCAACAAGAGAATTAACTTCTTTGTCTTGTCCCAATTGCATTTTAAATCCTTGTCATTATGAAATGCATTTTCCTTTTAAAGTTTAAAAAAAGTTTACATGCATCATAATTCATGAATGAATAGATAAACCAATATTGAATATAGCTAAGTAAGTTTTGTAGGATAGCCATATTTAATTGTAAAAAAATCCATAACCATAAACTCGACACCAACAAATGATTAGTTTACCTGAAGTAGTTACACGAGCTACTTGTTACCCAACTTAATACGCTATTCATAACTTCATTCATTTCATACACGCTAAAAAGCCAATAGCATTGATACATGATAAGGCTGTGAGGCGTGTCATGTTCATCAAATTACAGTAATAATGTTAGGCGTGACCTCACACCAACATCATCTTTACAAATACTACCAGCAATTTAACAAAGGAAGACAACAAAATGCAAATGCAACAACAAGCTATGCAAACTAATTGAAAGACTATTTACTAATTAATTATCTTAAAGTTTAATGAGACTTTTTTCTCCTCTAAATGTTTTATTAACACTAAATGCAGTTTTTTCTTCTTAATTGAGTTTGCAAACAAATGTCATTGCTACATACATAACATAATACAAACTGTGTATGCAATTCGTTTGTGTTTCTAGACCATTGATTTAAGCTGCAACTGCAAATATCGGATTTAATTAAGAACTTAATTTTACAAAGCTAATTTAGATAAGTTTAATTGTTTCAACTAACTAAACATACATGCGAACGTTCTTGGAATGTAAGTCGACCAACTTTAACTAAAGTTTACACTAACAACGAAAAGCTTCTTCGATGATGCAAATTCATTTAATTAAAATTAAATCTTGTAGTGTTCAGTCCATTGTTCCATTTAAACTGTACATAATTTTTTTCAAATTATGTCTAAAGCACCTATCAATTTATGACAAGTGTCGATTAAAACGACTCGACTTATTAAAAGATTAAAATTATATTTCGCTATCTGTCTTTGTATTTACTTGTTTAACATGAATTTGAAGCGTTCCACCTCACTAACTTTTCCCATTACTACTTGTAAATTACAAGCTAAAATATAGATCATCTCAAAATAAAATATGTACATGTTTCTCATCTACCTATACATATACAACTAACCACCTCATTTTTTACTAAACATTGCATAAAAAAAGATCACTGCTGGTTTAAGTTTTAACAGTGGCTGAACAATCATGTTAAACAAGATGTAATAGCACACTTGCAATCGTTTCGTGGGATCAATTTTTTAGCAGAGAACAAATCAGTCAGAATTGCCTAAGCAAAGGCACCCTCAATTTTTTAGTTTTAATTATATACACAAATACAAATATGCAATCTTTGGCATATTGACATCTTATGCAACAAAAAGTATTATGTGATTAAAAAAGGCATCTCTAACTGACTTTGTTGGTGTAGGTGGAGGTGTTAAGGATATTGGGCTAAAAATCATATCGGAATAAGATATCACATCACAATCAACGTTATGTTATAGTTATGATGTATGATGTAAAATGATCGAGGGAGATGCATTTCCGCAATTCCGTTGGATTTTGTATGATTTCATAACGGACTGGCCAAATTGAGATTTTAGCTTGTTAATTTTTTTTCGCAAATTATTAAAGGTAACTCTAATTAATAAAATGTGTCGACTTTTCGCACACGTTTTGTTAAAATGATGCATATTATGTATTTGTCTGCTAGTTTGTAGGCGTCCATAAGTAAGTTATTAATACTATTTAGTGATTGGCTATATTGATGAGGATTCTATATTGGTTATAGTGGAAAAAGATCATGAAAATTGATTTGGTATAAAAGCGATATCGGACAACGGTTAAAGTCACAGTTCACCTTAGTCTCTCAGTCCAATCAGTAGTTTTGTCTTGAGATCAAGAAAAGAAGAAAAATAAAATAAAACAAAATGGCTAAATTTGTAAGATTTTATACTAAAAAGAAATGAATTGTTTTTCAGTGGAACATCTGAAGGAAAAGGATTTACTCCCGAAAGTGAATAAGTTTTTAAAATGATTTAATGAAATTGTTTCTTGCAGCTTGCCCTTGCCTTGTTTGCCAGCACCGTGGCTCTCACTTGTGGCCAGGGAGGAGGACGTGGTGGTCGTGGTGGCGTTGGTATTGGAATTGGAGCTGGAATCGGGGGAGGCATTGGCATTGGACCTCTTACCATTGGTGCTGGAATCAGAGGAGGAGCTGGAATAGGAATTAGTGGAGGTGGTGGAGGAAGAGGAGGTCGTGGTGGTGGTCTTGGAGGCGGAAGAGGTGGCGGCGGAGGTCTTGGTGGGTATGGTGGTGGCCTTGGAGGGTTCGGTGGAGGATATGGAGGCGGTCTTGGAGGAGGTCGTGGTTTAGGAGGTGGTCTTGGAGGATTCGGTGGAGGATATGGAGGTGGTCTTGGAGGAGGACGCGGCTTAGGAGGTGGTCTTGGAGGAATTGGTGGAGGATATGGAGGTGGTCTTGGAGGCATTGGTGGAGGATATGGAGGTGGTATTGGAGTAGGCCGTGGCTTGGGAGGTCTCGGAGGAATTGGTGGAGGTCTTGGAGGCATTGGTGGAGGATATGGAGGCGGTCTTGGTCTTGGTGGAGGACGTGGATTGGGACTTGGAGGAAAGGGATGGGGAATCAGTGGATGGTCCCACACCCAACGCACTGACGGATGGGGCTGGGGAGGTCTTAACGGAGGACGCGGGGGACTTGGAGTTGTTGGATAAGCATTCAACAAGCCAGGGCTTGAATATTATTTTAAAAATTTCACCCTAAAGTCGTACCTAAACCACCCACTCAAAAAAGTCTCAATTCCAAATTTCTAAGTCATTTTTAAATTTTCAAATTTTATGTGAGTAGAAAAGAAACTCATGAACTGACATTATTGTTGATAGTTTAGTTATATAAGGTACACATTAGGTTATAATATCACTTATATTTTTAGTCGAATTGTTTTAATTATTTGGATATACAGTTTTGGTTTAGTGAAGAAGATTTAATTAGTGTTTAAAATGAAGCCATACATACAAATAAATGAATAAACTTTCGGTGATACAAAATAACGATTTTATTTTTTTCGAAAACAATAATTTACTTAATTAACATTTAATATTCATTAATATAAAAGTGCATTGGGCATCGGCTATGAGCCATTTTTCTTTTTATTCTTCGACTTGGCCTTCTTTTTGCCTTTTGGTTTTAGTTTTCCTTTCTTTGCATTCTTCGATTTACCTTTTCCTTTTTTCTTAATATTATCCCTATCAACTTTAAATAATTTCGATAGACTTGTTTCACGGAACTTTCCCTTTCTAAGTAATTTAAGAAACTTGCGAAGTTTTTTCATCGTCAATTCCATCAGTGGAAAGAGAACGTGTTTAAATATTTCACTATTAAATGAAAGACTAAACCTTGACAAATCTATAGGATGAAGAATGCACACATCATGTTCACTAAAATATTTCGCTGCTTGTAAACAATTTCTTTCTGATTTCTTTAGTGTAAACTTTTCATTTGAATTCATTACTTCTGATTTAGTTAGAATATTTCCATCTTTGGGATTAAAAATGATACCCTGATGAAACCCTGTATTCCGAATTTTTACATGATAAAAGGAAAAGAAATCTTTCAAAATTTGTAAAATTCGTACAATTTTTGGTAAGCTATACATTTCTGCATCATCAGTATTTCTTAAGCGTTCCACCTGTTCTGCAAGTTGCAGAGGTTTCATGTCCAAGCCAGACCAAGTTTGGGGATAAATAGGATCATCAGAGAAGCCCAAGTCCCTACCACGGCATATAATATTTTTATGAGGTTTAGTCAAAATTT
The DNA here is from genome assembly GCA_034693345.1 of Entomobrya multifasciata. Lineage (NCBI taxonomy): Eukaryota > Metazoa > Arthropoda > Collembola > Entomobryomorpha > Entomobryidae > Entomobrya > Entomobrya multifasciata. Next base: position 12,349 of record JAQFXM010004248.1, on the reverse strand, counting down.
TCCTGCAAGATGGAATAAGATTCTTTCTCATTAAATATAATAAAACAAGCCAGTTTAGATATGCCGGAAATGGGCTAACATGTGTTTTCGAAGGATCGGTCACACGTAAATTTCCAAACATTAACGAATTCACATTGGCCCAATAATTAATCAAGCCAAGAAGGGGTAACACGATTGGATCAAATTTGCATAGATATTGTATTAATCTACATGTCTGTACTTCATGCACTAACAAAGGGCTACTTATGACTCTGAATTTGAGACCAGTTGGTACATATAAAAACTCTACTCCAAAACTTTCCTCGTTCGGATTGGTGGATTTTTTGTTCTGATTCTGATTTTTCGATACTTTCTGTATGCCTGAAAATATCAGCTCAGGTTTTTGGAGGAATTTAATAATGACCAATGGCTTGATTGGATCATAGGTGGTATCATTCCATTCTTCTTTTTCTTTTCCCCAAATTCCTAGAACAAACAAACAAACAAAAATTACTGTAAACAGTAATCAGGCGGGACTAGCTAATATAGTATTTTTAAAACAAAAAATAAAACCTACCTAAATAATCAAGAAATAGAAGAAGCTCATTGGTTCCGGCACTTTTGATACCCAAATGCCAGTGTCGAAAAGGTATGACTTTGCACTCAGGAACAGTCTTTCTGAATTCGCTCTCCAACATTTCAATCAGCTTGCAGGCATTTTTATACTCATCGTTCGGTATTAAAATATCCTGAAGAAGCGAAGTATATTCTTTTCGAAAAGAACCAAGAATAGAATTGTCTTGCTCTGTATTATTATCGTAATTTTCTTTGTTCTGCTGCTCAATGTCATCCTCCAAATTTTCTTCTTCCATAACAATGTTATTTTCTTCATCACTTTCATCCGACGACAAAATTACAACTTCAGTTGAATTTGTGTCTGACTGATCAACATTGTTGAGGGAATACCTGGCACCAATTGAAATCGCCGACTGCATTTCATCGCTGCTTATTTCAGGTACAGGTGAGATGGGCTGATCAATTAGATCTTCATCTAAAGCTTCCCGTTCTTCTGTTAATTCTGGTTCCGGTTCTGACAAAACTTCACTGTTAGCCTGGTCTGGTGTCTCGGTTTCCAGTGCTGTGTTTGCCTCTTCACATATTGATTGTGCTACCGCTGGGGTTGCATAACATGCATTTTCAGTACACGATTGTGGAGGAGCCTCATCCTCATTTTGGCTTGCCAAATTCGATTTGATTTGCTGCTCCACATGTTTTGGAAGGTCGGCACTATTCTTTTCCAAAGCTTTCACTTTCTTGCTCTTTTCAGGAATGATTGGATTTTCTTCTGTACTTTTTGAGGGAGCTTTCGCTTTCTTTTTCTTCGTTTTCTTTGATATCGTTTCATCGTTATTTGTGCGGCATTCCTCTCTGGCCTCTTTGTTTTCGGCGGAACCATCTTTTTCACCATTTGATTTTGTTCTTTTTTTCTTCTTTGCGTTAACTTCCGGATTTTCGTTAGTCGTTAATCTTCTAGCCTTTCTCTTCTTTGTACCCTTTTCCTTCTTGATTGTATTAGCCGTCGTATTTTGGGTCAACTCCTCATCAATAAAGCTAGACAACTCCAGATTGCTTGCAGCATTCAGCGAGAACAGGAAACTCCCTAAAGATTCCCAACAATATGTATCAAAATGATAAACATAAACTCCTTAAACTAAGCCAAGAATTTGATAAACTCAACATTATTAAGCTTACATTCTAGATCATAATATTCCACCGCTTTCCGCAACTGCACTCGATAAGTGCCGTCTATCCATATTTCCGGTCCAGTCTTTCTCAGGGCTTCATCTACGCTTTCGCTGAAAATGACAAATTAAAACCAAGATTTAAACAGAGGAGCTATGATTAACATTACCTACACATACTTATGTCTTCAATATTTAGACAAATTCAAATTTACCTTGACTCAAATTGAATCAACCCAATATTCGGTTTCTTTTTCCAATGTATAAAATCAGTAACAAAGCTCCCTCCAATTCCACTCGAAAACAGTTGAATCAAACCACAGTCCACCACCGGACAGCTTCCGAACACCACAAGAACACATTCTTTATTAAAGACGTTCCACTTTCTACACTGCAATTGTGCTCTCCTTTGATGATTAATTTCAGGTAAATGTACATTCCATTCCAGAAGAGAATTAAAGTTATCCTTGCAAACTGTACAGTACATGCAATAAGGGGACATTTTGGGTCAGCACTACCCAACAACTCATTGATCAACTTAGTTAATTTGCCTTTGGCAAAAATTAAGTTTTATAACAGGTAAAACATTAAAATAACATTACATCTACCACCAAACTATCCAGAGAAAGTTTCTCAAGAATGATGAACAAGTGTTTGAACAACAAACAACAAATCTGACATGCATGAAATCTCCACTGCCGCATGCCGGTGCAAGGTTGACAGTGGTTTGGTGCAAAATGAAATGCTTTTTTATGTACGAACATGTGCTTTCTTTGCTACAACCTGCATTGCATATTGCATTGCTGGCTTTGGCTTCGCTTTTGGAAGGGGATTGCCCTGTCTTTCTTCCTTTCTGTCTCAGACGTCAGCTGCTAAACTTTTGACTGCCTGTTTTTTAAAGTGTTCAGTTTGTATACTGGAAATATTTTTTATCATTAAATTGCGTGGTGCAATTGGTGCATTTAGTTAACAAGTTAAGTTAATAAAAGGTGTATGTAGTACAAGTACAAAGGCTATAGTGCATTGAAATAAAACGTGAGTGCCAAAGTTTCAACGTTTTTTAGCCGGTGATTTGGTATACTTTGCGATTTGCAACTACAATTTATATATTTAGTGAGCTTTTGTAGACGAGGACCTGTGACTTGATTGAATAGATTTTCATCATGGTTTTCTACTTTACATCAACTGGTAAGATAGGAATTTCACGTTGACTTAATGCTAGCAATATATATGTAGTTTTCTTTGTAATTAACTGCAATGCTCAAGGTGGTTTACTGAATTATCTTTACCTTTTCAGTTGTGGATCCTCCAGTAACACTGTTCATGGGAGAAGATAAGTATGAAAGTAAGCATGTAAAAATTATGTGAATCATAAGTACAGTATTATATTTAATAGAATAGCAGCCTTTACAATTACAAATTTTTGTACTTAATTTTAGATGAAGATTTGATCAGATGGGGTTGGCCAGAAGATGTGTGGTTTCACGTTGACAAGCTATCCTCTGCTCACGTTTACCTCCGACTAAGACCGGTAATTATACTTTAACATAAGTCATAATTGATTCTTAAATGCAATGCATTGTTACCAAGAATTATTTTGAACGATGGAATTTATGCGAACTGTTTTATTGAAATTTTGAAGGGTGAAACACTGGATGATGTACCTTCGTCCATTATCGAAGAAGCATGCCAACTAGTGAAAGATAATTCCATTACTGGAAGGAAGCAATCCGCTGTGGACGTAGTGTACACGCTATGGAGTAATCTTAAGAAAACTGCTGGAATGGAACCAGGGCAAGTTAGTTTTCACAAAGACAAGGAAGTGCGGCTGGTGAAGAATGTAGAAAAAAAATCAGAGATTGTGAAAAGACTTACCAAGACCAAAACTGAAAACATGAAACTGGATTTCAAAACCCTTCGAGAAGAAAGAGACGCCAAGGAGAGGGAGGAGAATAAGGAAAAGGACAGGAAGCAAAGGGAAGTGGAGAAGGAACAGGCCAAAAAGAGAGCACAAGATGCTGAACTCAGGTAACTGAACCCACAAGTTAAATGATGCTTCCTTCCCATCATACAGCTACGATTGAATTCAAGATTTTAATCGTTTTGTCTCAATTATGATTTTTTAGGAGCTACACCTCATTAATGAAGGCAGAGAATATGAAAACCAATCAAGATAACTCTGGCTCGGATTCAGACGATTTTATGTAACTTGTTGAAAGCCTTAAGTCTATGTATTTTAAGTGTAATCCAAACAATTATGGAGGGAGCAACATGATTTACTTTTCCCTACATACAACATATGATTTGAAGTTGCATTTACCTATAGTATCTGATTTACAATGTAAAATACAGAAATTAAATTGACTGTCTATGCATAGGCTACTGAATCTTAAAACCGGTAAAAGTGCAAAATGAACAGTTTAATTATTGTACATTCAGCCCAACAATTATTTTCCTAATGTTAAATTGTTAATTAAATATGAATGTATCGTACATGTTCATTTTTGTGATTGCTGCAAAGCATTTTTTACTGATTGTATGAAAAAATAAATATGTACTTGTGACACCGAAAGAAATTAGTGAATTTTTGCAATTGCTGTTTTTTGTAATGTACGATACAATGCGTATTTGTTTAAACGACAGATAAGGTTTATGAGAAGTCGTAACTTAAAACAGCGAAATGGTTTATTGAGGACATAATTTATTACCGACTTAATTTGCGAATACCCTAAAAGCCAGACTTACTTTCTTATCAATTATAATTACCCCTACTTAAGATTTGGAACGCCCAAGATTATTACCAACCCATGGATATTCGTCGGGGCACTCGGAACAAGTATGAAGGTACCTGAAATATTTTCGAAATAAATATGCGTTGGAATAACTTTTAAGTTGCATTCGTTGCATTAGCAAGAATGTTTTTTAAAAAAATTCTCATACCTTTCTACTTTGTACTCAGTTGGAGTTTGTTCTCCACGATAATGACAAGCATTTATGTTGGTGCATGAGCTTGGTCTCGCTGTAACTTTGAAAGCTTCAAAGTTTGACAAATTGTAAGTTGGAGTGGGATTCTTAACCCATTCCAAGCCCCTCGAAATACTCACAATGTAAACATCATTCATAGTAGCCAAATAATCCAAAAACTTAATGTAGCCATTTTTCCGTGCTTTGCTACTGGTTATCCATGCAGAGTGAGCAAAAACTCCGAAAGGTGACCTATTTCCATTGTAATGATCCAAAAAGTTGCGATAGATAAGCTCAAAAGTTTCATCAGGTGTCTCGGGATATGGGGTACACGTGTTTATCATGGAGCACCCATGTCCATTATTCCCCACCATGTTGACCATTGGAACAGTAAAAAATCCAGGGTAGCTTCCCACTGGACAGGGTTCAATGCTGCATTCTTGAATTGATTGATAGTCGTTTGTGTAAGGCCACAACCCAGGTTTGCGGAAGTCCATAGTGGATCTACTGCAGTCGTACTGGAAATCGGCTTGGCTAAGGACCTCATACATTGTGTCGCCTCCGATTTGTAAAAAAGGTGCCCGAAATCCCTTAACTTCGGCTACAGGAACGTGGGCAAATTGAGAAAGTTGTGCGCGCTGATCGACAATTTCTCGACGCCACATACTAGCGTTCATGTGTTTCCAATAACTTATGTCAGACTTGTGGGAAATGCTGTGAAGGGCGATTTCATGGCCATTACGCCATAAATCATGAATTGCTGGATAATTAGTGTATTCATGACTGACAAAGAAGGTGGCGGTGATGGGTTGGCCATTTGGATTTTTCCGTTTAAATAGCGCTTCTTGGTAAAAGGCGAAGTTGGTTAAGGTGACAGCATCATCAAATGTTAGAAATACCAGCTACAAATAAATGCATAATTTTTAGTTAAATATTCGACAAACTGTTCTATTTCAAATGAAGTGCCAGGAAATAAAATAAAATGATACCTGTGGAATGGAAATGCTCTTATAATTTCCTGGAATATCTTGACCACTGCATCTACAAAAAGGAAGAAGGCACTTTTCGCTGCGGATATCGTCTGTACAAACAGGGGCATGAATTACTTCACTAAGTACGGCAACAACTAAGAAGGCCCAGCTTAAGGCGATGAATACCTGTCGGATCTTTACAGCCATGATGATTATGATTATTATGAAAATTGAGACTGTTTAGTTCATGGGACCCAGTTGAATACTAACTTATTGGATCGGAATTATATTTACTAAGGCTCGTCAGAGTTTAAAATATTATCCCTTTTTTGAAAGCCTAAAAACGTGTCTTGGAATGATCATGAATATGAATAAGAACTTGTTTGGATCTTTAAGATCTTACTTAACCCATAGAACTAGATTGAATTAGCTCAATCCGGATTTATGCTACGTAGCAATTTGAGTGACCGACTAGACTGAGCCCCAGTTCTTTGACATGCATTTCATTTTCATGTACACGAGTTTTCACGGAAATCCCTTTTTTCTTAAATATTTTCTTTTGTTCAGAAGGATTATAATATACTACGATAAGACAAAAACATCGGACTGACTATAAGCAGTGAAGATAATTGATTAATATGCATTTTAAAAGACTTGCTATGCGTAGTGTAAGTATTAAGTCATAAATTATGCTTTTCATCGCATTATGCAGCACTGATTTTATACAGCATGTAACATTTACTTGTCTTTCATGCACGTTTACCCTTTCCAAAGAGCTATTTTAATATTTTAAAATAATCATGTTATACATTGTACACTTATTTTTGTTGTCCGTTGCAATTACCGAAATGACATAAATTGGCCGAGTTCATTTTTCCCATTTTATGATTGTTACTGCTGCAAAGCTTTTTTTACTTAACTGCATGAAAAATTTAACTACTTACTTATGAAATGACTCATGACACAATTCCGAAACCCAATTAAGTGTCCGTTTTGTGCCAAATAACACGTTAGAAATCAAATCATATCAACGATTGAAAAATGATTTATGGCAAGTTTTACAGGATAGGATAAACAGTGGTAATTTATCACTATCACTTATCAGTCAGATTTATCCCTTTTTAAACTAGATTACAATTTATTTATCAAAAGTCAAACAAGACAAATAAATGTGCGAAATCATTCAAAATCTGCCAAAACAGGATTTGTGTCAACATAATTACAAAAATGAATATTTATTGCAAGATTACACGAGGAAAAAATAATAATTTAGATCACATTTACTGAATACATTTCCTTTTCGTGATTATCAAAAATCACATCATTTTCATGCATACCCTTTTTATGGGTTTACAGGACGTCCAAGAGGATTACCAACCCATGGATAAACATTGGGGCAAGTTGAGCATATATCAAGGAATCTAGAAAACAAATATGTATAAGTTCATTTTAAATCAACACGATTTTGACATTTTAATTGCAAGAATTCTATGATTTATTCTTGTTTAATAGCATGTCTAGAATTTCATGTAGATAAACTATAAAAATTCTATTTACCTTTCTGTTGGAAATGGAGTTTGTTCTGCACGGTAATGACAACGATTTGTTTCAGCGCAGTTGCTTGCTCTCACATTAACTTTGAAAGGTTCAAAGTTTGTGACATTTGCAACTGGAGCCTTCACCCATTCCAATGCCCTCGTGACACTAACAATGTACACATCATCATATGTAGCCAAATGATCCAAAAACTTAACGTATCCGTTCCTTCGTTCCGTGATGAAGTCATCCTCTGTTCCATTCATCCAGGCGGAATGAGCGAAAATTCCGAATGGTGCCCTATTACCATTGTAATGATCTAAAAAGTTGCGATTAATGAGGTTGAAAGTTTCATCAGGGGTCTCTGGATATGGGGTGCAGGTGTCCACCATAGCGCATCCTGCTCCATTGTCTCCCAACATGTCAATCATTGGCACCGTCCAGAAACCAGGATAGCTTCCAGTTGGACATGGATCAATTTGACAGTCTTGACTGGAAAGATAGTCATTTGTGTAGGGCCACATTCCTGGTTTGCGGTAGTTCAAAGTGGGTCTGCTACAGTCGTATTGGAATCTTGCTTGGCTGAGAACCTCGTACATTACATCACCTCCAGGTTGCAAGAAAGGTGCACGAACTCCCTTGACTTCAGATGATGGAATGCGGGCAAACAGAGACAGTTGTTCACGTTGATCGACAATCTCTTGACGCCACATGGTAGCGTTCAAGTTTTTCCAATAGGAGACATCAGACTTGTGGGAAATGCTGTGAAGGCCGATTTCATGACCAAGACGCCACAATTCGTGGACCATGGAATAATTGGTGTACTCGTGAGTAATGTAGAAGGTGGCGGTGATGGGTTGGCCGTTGGGATTTTTTCTATTAAATAGGGTTTCATAGTAGAAAGCAAAGTTGTCTACGCTGACGGCATCATCAAAAGTTAGGAAGACCAGCTATTTAAGAAAACATGAATGATTTAGTTTTAATTGTGCTTTTGGGTTTAAAATTTTTAAAATAAAAAAGTATTTTGCAAAAGACAAAGTTGTATAGCTACCTGTGGGATGGAAGTATTTTGTAAGTTTCCTGGAATATCCGAACCACTGCAACGGCAAAGTGGAAGAGTGCAGTTATCTTCGCGAATTTGATCTGTGCAAGGTGGTGCAGGATTAGTTTGGCCAAGTACGGCAATAGCCAAGGAGGCTACGCTCAAGGCGATAGCCAGTAATGTCAGTCGGTTTACAGCCATTGTAATGGAAATTGAAAACTGTTTGTATTCAATTTATGAGCTCCAGTAGCAAACTGATGTGGAAGTGTCCCAAATTTCTCGGTTTTATACATATTTGAATTGTTGTACTTATCTTGGGATGACGATAATGGGGGATTTGTTCAGATGAATTGGTAGCGTCAGTAAAAACGTTCTCGTCATAAGCCAATATATTTCAAGTCAAAGCTCAAATTCTGCTTTCAGATAGGTAAATGGTAAATCAAATGATTACTTGATTTAGGTAAACTTTGCAAAATATGATATATATGCTATGATAAGTTGTAAATTTTGCTTCGTATCTTGCCATTTATGGGATTCTGCGCGTGTGTGTTTTTGAATTAAATTTGTTTAAGCTTATCTGGGAAGAAAAAAAAATCACTCTTTTGTCAGGTAAAACAATCTGTTTCATCCGATGTAATCGGGATTTGTTTAAATCGTGAAAAATGTCAATCAAATTGAAAATCAAAATGACATTTACGTAAACAAAATGCATTCATGGATTTTTGTGATGCATGCATGCCTGGCAGATTGAAGCGGCTGTGACGAACATAGTTAACGAGAGAGTTCGTCATAGTCGGTTTTAAAAATTAGCTTTCAGCATTTAATTAACTTTTCTCACGGCTAATCCCAATTGTGCTTACGTCAGGTTTTCATTTTAAAAAAATTATTTTCACGGAAAAATGTATATATTTTTTAAACTATACCTAATGACAATTGATGGCTATTGACTCTTTGTGAATATCTTGTTTCATACCCACCACCCGTATAACCAAATTACTTTATTTTTAGTCCGAGCCTTTATCTTTTAATTAATATGACGTAGTTGTTTCATTTTCTTCCACATTCTTTTAATTTTTTATCGGCAAGAGCCCCGAGATTGACGCAAGTAGTAGCTTCCGATCAATGTGTGATGTGTGTCTGCTGCTGGATTAGTTAGTTGTGTTTTGTTATTCCATGTCAATGGGGCATTGTGAAACAAGAGTTTTGTTCCAGCAACTTAAGTATTTAATTCATTAAATACTTTTATATTAGGGGTGGATGATGATAATTAACTAATTAAGCATGAAGTGGGTACTTGCATTTGCAGTGTGACCTTTAAACTTTAAAATTGGTTTTTAGTTTCTGTTTCTACTTAATTGGAGACATCGAAAAGTATCGACATCCTAATAGGTAATCACAATCAGTAATCAGCAAAAATAATTTCTAAAATGCAACAACACTTTTACCATAAGACATTTTCCAAACCAAGCAGTTAATGAAGCATTCGTCAGTTAAGTTAAGTTTATTGTGATTGATTTATCTACAAAAGCAATGTGTACTAACCTCTTTACCCATTCCCCAAAAATATTCTCATTTTAAAATACTAAATACCTCAAGCTGAAATAATACAACTTTTAATTCGAGTGGTATGTTTACAAACTACATACTTAATATTCATTAATTCTCAATTTTTAGCTGATAAGTTTTTATATATCAAACTGAAAATCGAATCTTTTTGCATTATTTTAATCATTCATTGTCATCATTTGATAGAAATCAATTCAAAACGTTAACTGCATACTGCATACTAATGGTCTTCAAATCTTCATCAATCATTACGTTATCAATTTTTGACCACGGTTATCGTTCAGAAATAACTTCTGAGGTAATATTAATCTGTGATTTTATAAGTAGCTGATAACTTTTTACACGAGGAGTTTTTTTAAACAAAAAATATATTTACTGTTTTGTATGAGCCTGAGCCTGATGTGACCTGTTAGTTTGGTCATTACGGATTTTTTTTTCAAACTCCTGCTTCAGTCATTAAAGATTCAATTTTAAAATTATTTATAACTTTCAAAAATGTCATTTTCCTCTAGCACGAGGTTCGTGTTATGCGTCGTGTTGTTCCTGGGAATTTTGGAAAGGAAGGGTATTCATGGAGCAGAGACTTTGCGTGAGTGACATAAATTACATTATAACCCCAGTCATCAGTTAATTTGAAGTATATTTTTTGAAACATTAATTTTACTTATTATTTTGATTTGCTACAGAAAGCTACAATGTTGATACATCCACCATAACAGTGTCCGGCTTATCTTCCGGTGGTGCAATGGCCATGCAATTTCATGTGGGTTAACATTTTTGTTAGATAAATTCATTGATAACCTTCGAATATTTATTATTTCGTTTTTAAACTGTGCAGGTAGCTTTCTCCAGTGAAATTAAAGCAGCAGGAATATATGCAGGAGGTAAAATTCATTTTAATTTTATTCATTCAACATGTTCCCAAGTTTCTCATAGACTGACCATCATCAATCGTCTCTTTACACTTTTACAGTGCCGTATGCCTGTGCCAAAGGTGGTCTGACATCAGCTAATCTCTGTATGTACAGTCCGATCACCGTTGTTGTCCCAACTTTGGCAAAAGAGATAAGGGACCTGGAAAGTGCAAATAAGATTGACAGCAGCAGTAATTTAAGCGGAAGCAAAGTTTTTGTGTATCATGGAACAAAAGACACGACAGTAAATCCAGGTATTTCTTGAAATCTTAGAAATTCATAGATCAAAAATTTGTAACTAAAAAATTCATAAATTTATGTACGTGTACAAATCTTGGATAGTTTCTGGACAAAAATTAGAACTATTATACGAGGAATTTGGGGCAATTGTTGAAACTGAATACACCATTGCTGCAGCTCATGGATATGTACGTTTTCAGTAAATTAGGATTTATGATAAATATTCCGATTCAATCAATCAAGATATCATGATGATTGATAACTTATTTGAATGGCATGAATTTATACAGCCAACAAACTTCTATGGAGGCGCATGTGGATCAAGCTCCCCTGCAACTCACTACATCAACAACTGTAATTATCATGGAGCGTATGTTGGGCTAAACTACCTGTACAATGGAACATTGGCTCCTCCAGCTTCCACATTTTATCGCCATTTGGCTGGACAGTTGATACAATACAACCAAGGAGAGTTTGGTGGAAATGCTTTATCTAGCATGGATAGCACGGGGTACATTTATGTACCATCAGGCTGCCAGGATCGGAGTAAGAAGTGCAAACTGCACATTTCATTTCATGGATGCCAACAAAGCAAGTATGATGGTTACAGGGGCAATTTGAGACTTTAAGGATCATCTCCTTATTTTCATGATGCTAATCATTAGATTTTGAATGAATTTTTCAAGAGCCAACCTCGGTGATATTTACGCAACAAAAACTGGATATCTTGAAGTAGCCGAAGCAAATGATATAATTGTACTGATTCCTCAAGCTGCACCGAATGTCCTCGCAGGAAATCCCAATGCATGCTGGGACTGGTGGGGTTATCTCAATATAAACTTTTGTAAGAGCCTTTTCTTTAGCAGGATATTTCGTTTAATCATTTATACTAAAAACTTTCATCCAATTAACTCAAAATTACCTTTATGAACAGTAAACAAAGATGGTGCTCAAATGAAGGCTGTGCATAGCATGATGAACAGAGTTGCTACATGGTAAAGTGTGACTGACTCAAACAAGTTTCCACAAATTGATACCTATTTTTCAACATTATACTTTTCTCATGTTATGTAGTGACCCTTCATTCGGATGTAACCCAGTTGTAACTGAGCCCCCTACAGACCCTCCTGGTACGACTCCAACCATCGTAACTCCAACGGTTACTCTGCCTCCAGAAACAACCCCAACTTCAGCTCCTGGTGTTTGTAGGGATAATGATGTATCATTTCACCCTCTCCCTGGTGGTGACTGTCGTTATTACACTCAGGCCTGGTAAATGCCAAGCATAATCTATCGGAATGAAGGAATCTGTACCGGGCCGAATGAACTTATCACCAGCCCCATATATTATTAAAACATAATGTAATCAAGATAACTGATTTTGTGCAAGTTTTA
>JAQFXM010004247.1:0-17682 GCA_034693345.1 Entomobrya multifasciata | reverse complement strand
ACACGCACACGAAGAAAATTTCATGAATAAATTACTTTTCTTTGTCATTTCTTTCATTCACAATCAGTGTTAGTCTACGTGCGAGCTCCAAACGAACGTGATGTTATGCTGTGTACTTTCTTCAATGCATATCATCTGCAGAAAACAGAAGACACAGACAGCAAAAAGCTTTCTAGATGACAATTTTCACATGAATTCGTTCATTCTACGCCATAAATATTGAAAGGAAAGGGAGATGATGAAATGGCTCATTCATCCTATTAGAATTTAAAAGATTTTTCCGTCTATCATCTTTTATCATTGCATATAGCAGCAGCAGTAGTGGTTGTGATACCTCACCTTCAACTTGACTATATATTCCTTTCTTTTCTTCACTTTTCACCTTTGGCTCAAGATTAAACAAGAATGTATAGACACCTACAAGAGAAAAGAATTTATGAATTTGGTTGGCTACAAGAGATAGAAGTGAACATGCTAACTAATAAAGAAGTTGGGACTGCTCAAGTCGACGACAAAGGTAAGCAATAGTGCGGTAATCAACTTTATGCTAGACTGCTTGTCATCTTTGGCACAATCCTTTCTCATTTACGACAAGAGAGGTAAAAAAAAACTTCTCATCTGTTTCGCTCTGCACAGCTCACAATCAGTATTCTAAACTCTTAAACTTGGTGACTTGGCTTGGCGTGGTTTGGATTGGTTTTGATGTAGTAAAAAACTCGTCGAGATCGGTGGACGAAGATGAGCTTGTCTGAATCCATTGGAATTTTCATTTATTTTGATTCATCATTTTTGGCCCAGGCAATCCGAAGAAGATGCTCTCGTCTTGATCTTTTTTCTTCTCTCTCTCTCTCTAGTTTACTTGATTGAAACGCGCAATGCTAATGTGAACGGACAGACTACTACGGAAAAAGAAAAGGTGTACTTTGCATACTTTATAATTTATTTGTTTGCTGGGGATGCGGTGGATGATGATAGGAGGAAGCTGAAAATCTGATATTGAGAGAAGATGGCAAAGAGGAAAGAGAAAATGAAAAGGTTACGATCTCTCTCTCTGCATCTTCTCCTTTTCATTTCAAGCATCATAAGAGAAAAGGGGCTAAACTTGTGTGCTGGCACATCTCATTTATTTTCTGTGGTTTGCATGTGATATCCTGAATGTGAAATGAGAAGGAATTGACTTGAGCTAAGAAACCAAAGTCATATTTGACTGAATGAATATTGTAAGCATGCAAAGTAAGCAGTATATTGACTTAGCATTTCTCTGAGAAATGAAGGTAAGAATACGAAAAAGCAGAGTAGCAAATAGACACAAGTCAAAGGTAAATTGCCAAAAAGTACTCAGCAAAGGAATGACTGTCTGCTTATCATTTTCCTGTTGAGTCTATAATAATCTTAAGCTGTGTACCATACCAGTGTAGTGTACCCTGCATCAGCGCTTCTGTTGCCAGATGAAGAAGAAAGTGTGGAATGAGAAGATGAGAGCTGGAGAAGTCAAATCATTTCAATCTCATCGACTCATCACATATCTCATCTTGTTCTCTTTCCTTCCAAGCAATCGCTAGTCGCTCCTCACCTTTCCGTGTGTTGTGGCTGTGTGGCTTACTACATTTCCTGCGTAAATCCTGCACTGCTGTACAATGTAGTGGAATGTTCTTATATAGGTTGTGTAGAGAAACTGAAGTACACATTGTTTACTGAATTCAAGCATGTAAGTCCAGGCCACAGAAAATGAGATGGCTTCATTGAAATAATGGGACATGAAGTTTGACCTGGATGGAGGAAAACATAAAGGAAACTGTGGGGTGGAGTGTATGTATTTACCTACCTAGATTTCCCAGATTTGCTGCTTGGTTTTTAGGGTACGTAAGCTTTTGGTATGAATACATTATCGTATTGAGAGTTTTATAGGCTGCATATAAACTTACAGAGTAAAGGTTTAACTTTTTTCTGCTCCCCATATTGTTTATTACCGTACTTAAAAATAAGCCGCATTGAAAAAATTCATTTTCTGGGGACAGTAGAATAGCATCAAAGTTTAAGTGATTTCGTGATACAAACATAGAAAGGAAGGATCAACAAGAAAATACAACACAACGTAATCTGACAAAAACATTTCTTTAACGAGAAATATTTGTAGAACAATGCAATAATGATACAGGTACGATAGTATGGAATTTTTATAAACTATTTTAGAAACAGATTTAAGCTAAAGTTACCAATTTAAATTAAAACCATCAATAGAATTAAACAGCGATATGTCTAAAGTATGAAAGTTAAAAAAAAAGTGTTTCGGTTATCCATCCAAAGGTGAGTTTAAAAAAAGCAACTTTATAAGTTCTTTCTACGATAACAACTTGACAGGTAGTTTTTTAATGCGATGAAACTCAAAAAATAACATAGTCATACATCAACCCATATCAGCAGAGCTATTTTGATAACTGCTATAATGTGCATATTATGTATATTAGGTTTTTTCATCATTTGACATTTTCAAAAAATTATGATCGTTTTTATGTAAGCTACAATCATTGCCATTACACACTTTTTTCCAGCTCACAGTCCCAGTCAATAAATGTAGCTGTAAGAAAAAAATTATGTTTTTTTCTTTTATAATAAGAACAAACTCGTGACATGAGCGAGTATCTGATTTTAAAAATGTAACCTGAATTTTCCACTAACCAACTTGTGATGATATTATGGTATATGGAAGGGAAATTGTCGTTATAAACATTATTCTGTATAGTTGCATCTCCATCCAGGAGGGTAAACGAGATCACTTTCCCTTTTACTATTTTCCCTGGAAAAAAACCTGCTCAAGAGAAAGAATTCAGTGAGCAAGGTAAAATGAGAAGGATGAAACATGGGCACATGTGTATGCAACCCATGCATAATAATATTACTATTATTATTGTCTTTTCTTCTCGTTGTCTATGTGTCTCAGAGATTTTCATGCAAGACAAGAAATATTACGTATGTAACTTAACATACATGAATGCATCCACCAACAATTCTCAGAGACTTTTTCTTCTTGTCTGTGTTACCGTTACCGCGACAGTTTTTTTCCACGTAACTCCGTTTGACTTGACTGTTTTCCAAAAAGAAAGGGAGAGAAAAAAATCTGAATATAAAACATGCATGCATGATATGAGACGATAGGAGGAGGCAAGAAGGGGAAGGAAGTAGGAAAGGAAAGAAGAATTTTATTAGCTCTTATATCTCAAATTGAGTATCGTATGGGGACCACTACGATACTGCTATCTTTGATGCTTGCTGTGCTTTGTGTGCGCAGCAGATATGTATATAATATGTAATACGTAAAAATGGCCATTTCCCTATCTTCTTTTTATTTTCTTGTTCCCAAGAAAGTCTTTAAAGGAAAATGGAAAGGTGGTTGGTGGTCCTATACAGGAGAAAAATGTTTGGTAAATGAAATGTAGTTTCTTTTCTGGGAAATGGGTACACACGTACGAAGAGGTACTCTTGCATATACGTGTAGTAGGCCAACAATGATGACTTCATCATGCATGTTAGTTCGCTGCGTCATTTTTCTGATATCATATCTCATATAGTTATCTCGTAATACTTCAATTTATGGATACTGTTCACTTTTTATGGAAATCATTTCTTGCTACCTGTCGTCAGTGTTTTATCGGTCAGTAGGCAGAACTCTTTTGTTACCTTAACTGAAATACATTTAATAGTTGATCTTCTAAAATGTTTTGAATACGTACCCCCATTCACAATCAATAATATTTATCGCAAATATGCTATTCATCAGTTCTTTTTGTGTATGCAAAAAAGAAAAAAGAAATGTGAAAGTTTTCAATTGTAATATGAGTTCTTTACGTATCTAAGTACGCCGAGGAATAGTTTATTTTTTACCTTTTGTATTATTGGTATACTACTTGTATTTAAAGTATTGTTTTAGCAAAAGGCTCGAGGTGGGCTTGTAATGTTTGAGCAAGTACCTGCCGATTGGCAATCACCAGGTGCAGGTTGTAATGAACATGGATCAAAATTATTATAATCACATATTATTCTTCGATTTGGTGGTCTCCCCTTCTGACATTGAGGACTACCTCTTCCCCTACCCCGACCACCTACATTTTCCATGTCCTTTGGATTCAAACGGTTACTAACATTCATTGAAAAATTCCCAAACGAGCGTCTATCACTTTTTTCCGATGACGTTCTCACATTCCCTTGAAATAACCGGTTACTTCTTCTTAAATTCTGCATTTCTCTTTGCAATTCTTTTGCTTCGTGTTCTTCTCGTCTTTGTTGATGCTCCTTAATGATTGCACGCAATAATGGCTCGGAGGCTGAACCTCTAGAAGCCTCAGTAACGTCTGCTAAGTAATTTGTGAAGTCTTGGGTTTGCTTGGTTGATCTTTTGCTCATTGCTAGTTGCAGTTGCAGATTGCTGGGTATAGATGCTGATCGGGAAGCTTTGGTACTTAACCTTGTATTTTTTGTTCTATTGCTGCCGCTTAAAGCACTTGATGCTGCACTGTCTGCAACGGTTTCAATGGATAACCGGGATCTCCTAGCGGCTTCGCCCAGTTGTTTAGCTTTAGCAGCAATTGATCTCATTACTTGCCGTTTAAAAAGAGAGTGTAAGTTGACAATTCTTCTCCGAACGTGTAGCTTATTGTGATCGGAAGCTACTTCACCTTCAGCCTCGTCGAAGTGCAGGTCTCTGACCGAACGTTTCTTCCCAAATTGGTCTTCTTGATTGTGATCTTCTAGAAGATTTACGCGGGTTGTACGCTCTTCAAAAAGTGGCAGTACCTCTAACTCATCTTCCTCCTTTAAAAAATATACAAATATATGTAAATGTTGTTGCATCATCATCATCATAAAATTTCCTGTAATCATCTTTTATTAATTGATCAATTAACTTACCAACTGATTCGTATGTCCCTTTGTGGAAACTTGAACAATATCATGCTTATCTTCTGCATGTTGTTCTAAAATTCTGGATTCTGACGGCTGCCGTACTTTCTTATTTGGATCATGTTGTCCCTTCAATTTGCGCAAAGCTGCTGACGTAGTTTCAAGCGGTAAGCGAAATACCCCCGAACCAACTCTCCCTCCACACTGACTAGGCGAAAATTTGTGGACAGGTTTTTGACGAACAGTTGTATTGATAAGTCTTGATGATTTACCACTAGAATGAGTAGGTGTTGAGTAGTCAAAATCCGTTGTAGATTGATCCCAAGAAAAGGGCCTGGGAGATAATACAGTGTCAATCTGCTTTATCTTCATACGACTACGACTTTTTTCTTGTTTACGTTCGGGTTCTCCAGAATGATGAGATTCTACAAGGGAACCGACAGAAGAATGAACTTCAGATGATCGCTGTTCAAGGACATTATCTAAAAGAGCAGGGTCTAATTCAAAGTTCCACTCGTCTTCAGTAGCATCATTTTCTCCAGAAGTTTTTGTAACCCCTGCAGCTTCCATTTCTTCCTCATCTTCTTCCTCCTCCTCCTCTGGTATTTCCTGCTTTTGCACAGGAACAGGATGCTGTGGCTCTGTTAGAGCTTCACCACCATCTGGACTTTCTGAGTCTCCTTCATTCGAATCGTCGACCCTTTGAATTAATAAGCATAAAAAATTATAGGTATATGTATATCATTTAACAATTGCAATATATCTGAAATCGGAGAAATTTTATAAAATTAAAAGTGGATTTTTACATTGAAATAATTGATGGCGAAGGGTGCCTATCCGGAAAAGATATATTGCCAAATGGATCAAAGTCTCTAAGAAAAGGATCCATAACCGATTCTCTCCTCACAGACGGCAGCGTCTCCATCACACCTCTTGACCATGAGTCAAATGCCAGGGGTAAGGGAGGGTCATCCCTTTTGAAAATCCTGTTTGGTTTAGTAGACGGCTTTTCCCTCATATCAGGATCTTGCCATTCCGCCTCTACAAGTCTGAGCCATGTATTTCGCAGCTCGAAGCTAACCGTTACAGGTGCAGTCTGAATAAAAAATCTTTCAACGCATATTTTCCATGCGCCTTCAAAAAATTCAGAAACTGCATGGCTAACAGTCTCTTCACAAGTAATCGAGACTTTCTTTTTTCCCTTGACACGATGGGTTTCAGGATGGTCGTCATCACTTTTTTGTTGTTTTGAATGGGTGGCTTGTGCTGAACGCACAGATCCATCATCCGCTATACTTGTTTCGGTTACTTTCTTTTTCCTTGGAAAATTACCACCTTTCGCGGATTTCTTGGGTTTTCTTTCATCAGTACCTTTTTTAAATGTTGGTACATCGTCTATTGTTTCTCGTTTTTCTTTTCTCGACCTTTCCCTTCCTGCTTTCATTTTTCCATAACTCTTCATCGTAGTTGCTTATCGTATTTTATAAGATTCAAGCCTAATAATGAATGACTCTAGTGATTGCTTACGACAGGGTACTTTCCCACAAATAGAAGTCTAACTAGTGTACTTAATCAAACAATTACGTAGCTTATCAAAAGTAGTAATTGTGCAGCCCATGCAATGTATGCATATACCTTTTGTCTTTTTATATCGTATTTTGAGAAATAGTAATGAAATTATTTATGCCATGCATCAATTCATATAGAATTTTCTTCAGGTATAATGATTGTTGCATGATCATCCAAATTAATCTCCAATTCAACAAAGCCTTGACAACTTTGAAAAGGATTTGCTTGCAGACATTCGGCCTGACACCTACCACTGCCAACTAAATTATCTGGCGTGATTCACGATCTTTGGGAAATCTTGACTCTTCTCAGTTTGATAAAAATGTAATCTTGCCTGATTACTTAGCAAATAAATATACATACATGTAGAAGAAATGAGTTTAAAATAAGACAGGAAATAAGCGACATCACAAGGTGTAGTAACTTAGTTTGCATGCAGGGGAAAACAGGGGGAAATTGAGCTTTCACTCTAATGCATGATGTAAAATGGTGAATCATCAAGACAAGATACGATCATCGCTTCCAGCAGCCCCAGCAAAACACAAAATTCTCGGTGGATTTTTAATTGAATCTCCTCACATGATGCTACCTTGTATCTTATCGTATGAAACTCGTAGGGGAAAAGAGAAGCTTTGCTGGAATTACTTTGTTCAGCAGAATATCAACTGTGTTGTGTGTTCGTGGTGATGATGCTGTTCTTTGTTGTTTACTTGCACGTGCTTTTTCGTCATCTGTACTTTCATCCACATTCCAATACAAAATATACACTGTATTATGCTGACTATGACTTTTTCGGGGAATTCCGTCTCAACAGATTCGGATTGGATGTTATGTTCAGCATAACAAAGATATCCCAAAAGTAAGCTTGTAAAAGTACGCGAGGAGGTAAAGAGAGGGTGCGCTATATACTCCAGTTTAGTCTCGACCCGAATCTCGGGTGGATGAGACGGAGTTCTCTTTCGTGTCTAACCAGGACTCTCACAGTCTCACTTTCTCAAAACGAACCAGTTTCCTTGAGAAAGTAAATACTAAGTACAATGTCTTTGGTTTGCTTTAAGATGTGGAAAATGGGGTAACATGAGTCTCCGCAAAATGAAGATACGGTTTTTCCAGATCTCTTGGATCACTATTCCCCATTCCATTTATAGATACTATACTTGCCTGAAAGTTGATACAGGAAGATTTCCATTCCTGCTCATAATACTATTCCGTTGTGATTGTTTTCCTGTGTCATTCAAGGACGATGAAAAACGTAAATACAAAAAGATTATACCTTTCCAGAAAAAAAGAAGGTTTTGTTTTTATTTTTTCTACTACATCAGCATTTTGTTCATTCGTTATTCTTTACTAATTCAAGTTCATCCTGTCAGATGCATTTTTATCTTAATTTGTGTAGAAAGCTTCCTCTTGTTGAAAAAATTAAATGCCTTTCTGCTCCTCGCTTCCCTGCTTGGTTAAGCTTGACTTGACTTTTAAGCAACCAATCTGCTCCTCAACAAGACAAAAAATATATTATTATTGTAGATACGGTTGAAACCCATAAATATGTCGAAATCTTGATTAAATAAACAAGCCTGGGAATTACTACTGCTCGATGAAATGGGCCATGCAAAAAGTAAACCTCGTCGACGAGTATATATACCAGCCACTATATAAAGCGTGGTGTGTAAAATACAAACTTTGCAGTTGCCTGCATCTAGGTTGCAATGAAAATTATGGAAAAAGATAGGAATAAGTACATGTAGTAGGAACAGTACAATACATCGTTTGGTATATTCCTAAAACGTATATTACAAATGTCCCATTTCGTGTGCTTTTGTTTTTCATGTGAATCAGATACACATACACATGCATGAACAAATGATTTAGCCAATCTTTTCATTGTCATTCACTCACACTGTCCACAATCAGTATATTCTGTGCCTGCACCACCACCAACATGGTAAATTGTACAATAAACCACACACATGAAAGAGCATTAAAGCAATCAGTATTTTTACATCCTCCAATTTACCATCACATTACGGAAGTAACCCTCTAGAAATTTTTGCTTACGTCTTACGTTCTAGTATAGCATTTAGCATGACAATTTTAATGAAAAACTAAATTGCAGGCACTACGGGAGCGCGGAGCACACAGAAAAACAAGAAACTAATTTAAGAGGTTCCTCAATCTGTCTCACAATAAGTTTATTTTTTGCTGTCGTCTTTATGAACCGACGTATATTACACTAACATCGCAGATGTAACATGAGAGAAAAAATATAACAAAATATTGTGAAATGAACTGGGAATGGGCATGTGAATTAAAAAATGTAATCATACGGTTTCCGAGCGATTCTCTGTCATAAATAGACCGTGAATTTGTGAACCAATAAAACTGTTAACTCTGCTTGTTACTGAAAATTGGAAGAAATCTGGTGAGCCGTGATACAGTGTATATATTGCTTTTTTATTTTGAGAAACCCAAAACGTAAATAAGAACTAGAAAAATCAGCTTTTAGTCCATATTTTACCTTTTCTGTAAACATCACATTTTGCTTAAATGCAAACGTATACTTCACGCCCTTGAGCATATATTTTTACTATCATTCCATAATTCATACAAAACGCCAGCAATGATAATTGCATTGACATATTTCTTCTCCCCCACTTCCGTTTAGAATGCCTGAACTCTCCTGAAAGTACATTTGGAAAATGGATATGAGTACAGCTTCAAAAAGACAATTGAATGGCAGTTAAACTTGCATTACAGTTTGACCACTTAAGTCAGCCTTTTTTTTCTTTCCTACACACATCCAACTCAACTCATTCAGTCTTCCTTGTCGCCATCATCATGATCATCATCTTGATGTGTTATGTTGTGTGGACTGTGGACCACCCTAATAGCCATGTAGTAATGTAACGTAAACCAACTTAATGTGTCATTATTTCAATCCCCTGCTTTTCCTGTTGTTATTCACTGAAAGTCAGAGACATATACTGAAGTACAACCACTTACATTATCTAAAGGTATATACACTTTATATTATTATTTCCCTAACTTGCCAAACAACCCAATAGCAAAGCACGATGTACTTGGTCAAATAACAAATAAATTGAAGACAAAACTTCCTCCTCAGCCACTAGCAATAATGTAAGGTACATTGGTACATAAAAGTAGTTGCACACATACAAGGTGATATCATAAAAAGGGGAAAACAAGATACATATTTCCTAAAGTTACAAGTTACGACTATTTCCTAACATGGTAGATAGTATACCACTAAAAAAGATTGCCAGTTTAGTAGTTTTTTTTTGGGAAAAAACGGTGGACACACAGAGGACAAGACAAGTTATGTTGTTAACATTAAGGCCTTGGGCTTAAGTAAAAGGAAAAGAAAGATGTAATGGTAATGAAATCATTATTACTCTCGGCATCCTTGGGTCTTCTTTTTTACTCTCCCTTTGACTTTTCTCCATGCAAAGCTATGCAATAGAAACGGTGATAGCAGGGACACGAAGAGTATTAATAAGCTTTCTAGAGAAAACCTTACAAAATGATACAATTGCTGACTCTGGCCTGGCTCCTCCTGGAATTTTCCTGCTGTTGTCCTTCTTCTCTTTTTCTTGTTTTGTTAGTTTGCTTGCTACTCTCCTACAAACTACTCAAGTGTGATGGTTGAATTAAACCACAAAGTTTTTCATTATTTCTTCACCATTATTAGTCTTTTCTTCCTTTCGCATTCCCCAAGATAAAATCTTACCAAACAACGCAAGCCACACACAGCGTGTTAGTTAGTTCTGTAACTTTCAAAGAATACATGATACATATTATTGTACTGCTGTAAATAAATAGTTTAATGACCAACTGCTAAATCAGGAAAAAGGCTGCGAAACAATAGAAAAAACCTTATTGATGTTTTGCTTCAGTAAAGTTTTTGGTATTAATTTCCCCCACGTAACTATAAGAAGATACTCCACCAAGCAGTTAACAAACCTTTGAAGGAAAATGGGCGACTTTTTTTCTGGTCCTGGTGGAGAGTGGAGGGTGCTGATGGTGCTCGGAAATAGCAATAAAGCACATTTTGTCGTGTATGTATCTTCCTCGGGTAATTTGCGACCAAATGTCTCAATTTTTGCTCTACTTTTTTTACATGCCTTATTGTTGTTGTCAACAAAAAGTAATGATAAAGCTATGAGGTCACAGTATTATTTGCTTGGCTTCAAAAGTTCTGCACCAACAAGCAGCCTGGCACCAGCAACTGCTTAAAGTCACACTGTTTTGTACCATGAGTGGTCATCGGGTTGTAATGAAATATTAGTTAAAAAATATAAAACAAGTTTCGAATTGCATGCCTTGTCTTTTAGTGAACAGAAATTAAAAACAGATACAACGGCATTACAAGTTGAATTTTTTTGTTCAATTTCTAAACAAAACTGTTCCATTTTTTATATTCTTGAGTCCCAATAAGTTCCAACAATAAGGCGTAGTACAATAGTTATGTATGTAAGCTGAAGCGTAAGACAATTGAGTAAAAGCAATGTCTTTACAAAACAATGACACAAAAGCATGGTAAGGTATTTTTAAAGAAAAAACCAGTTGTATCGTATCGTATGGCGAGTTAAAAACGATAAGAGAAAGCCAAAGTAAAAAAATACAAAGCCAAAGAAAGAAGGCAGGAACCAACGAATTTCTGGCTGATTACTTTACGTAAAATGTTAGAAGAAACGTCCCGTTTTTACGTGTAATTTATTGCCATGTGTCGCCACAGAACACAACAACAACAGTAGTGGTATGAAGGCGAAAAGCATCATCAGCAGCAGAGCATCATCCTTTTTATATCCCTAACCAAATATACACACATACCACACATACACAAGTCAGGAAAAAACCAACTCAATCTAATAATATTCCACATGATAGTTTTTTCTCCTTTTTTATTTTCTGTTCTTCCCACTTTCTCTTCCTTTTTGGTTTTTCCTATTATTCGTATATATATATTTCTCTTTACACAAACAATAATAACGACAATTGCAAACAAATTTTCCCTGTAACTTGTTTAGTGCACAGGAGCCAAACCGAAGAAACCAAACTAAGCGATTTTCTGGTTTCCCACTTTGTCTTTTTCTGTCTTTTCCCATTGTCTGATTGTCTTCTTCCTTTATCTCTTTGGAGCTCCCTATAGGTGCATTGCAAAGTGAATGATTATACTACAAAGAGAATATGATGATGACACTATAATAATATATGTACATATAATGGCATTTGTTTATGCTCTACTACTGATACAACCACTAAACTTGTGAGTGTGTGTGTTTTGTACCTTATTGCACCGTGCTACCATCAACGAAGCCAAAGCTACCCGATTTTAACTGCCACTGATGTATTTTTTTCTTCCTCCTCTTCATCTGTGTATAGTGTGGCGTTGTCTTTTATTCTGTGGTAGAAAATATATTACTTTTTTATTTTACTCTATTTCACCGAAGAAAACACAACACCACAATTACAGGGAAAATGTAACAAAATGACGAAGAGAATAAGAAATCACGGGGCTACACTTTTTTATATTGATATTGATTAAAACGAGGAAAGAAGTATAAAAAGAGAAAGTAGTAAAATAGAAAAGCCAGAAACAGCTAACAATTCAGAAAGTTGGATGTTAAAATGATATTCACTTTACATTGCATTGCTTTCCAGCAAAAAATAATGCCCACGAAATGTCTTCTAAAATTTCAGTTTACTCCCTGGTTATTTTGTAGTCATTGTGGGAAGGTTAGTAAACATCCCGCCCCAAAGAGAATCCGTCTAAAGGAAAACAAAAAGAATGGTTGTAGCAGTTGAGGCAAAAACAATTCACTTACATGTACACGTTTTAAAAGTACGAAGAAATTCGTGAAGAGAGGATGAACTATACTGACTTTAATACTTGATAGGTTGTAAATTTACATTAAGGAGTTTGTGGTAAGGAAAAGGTACATTATTTATTTCCTCAAATTAAATGAATGAAGATTGCTTATGTATAATTTATTTGATTGTTAACTCAATAAACCAATTTAAAGAGGTTATATCTGAAAAAATACGCAACAAAGTAAAATAAAAATGTCAAAACTTTTAAAAACAGTGATTTTATGGTTTGTAAATATGTATTCTAAAATATATTTGCACTACTAAATGTATTGTTAACCTTCTATCCAACAATATTCGACTTCTAAAAACGTACAAATATTGAAATTACCTTTTTCAATGTTTCTGTCTGTTTTGAAAAAAATGTCTACATACATACTTAATAGAAAAATATTTTACTAACACATTCTTGTCATAAATACTTTTGTTTCGATTGTAAAAATTAATATAAATTAAGATTCCACAGCTATTTAACATGTTGAACATCTGGTTATAGCATTTGCTTTCACTTCTCTCGTTTGTTTTCGCAAAATTGCAATTATGTTCAGTCTATCATCGACAACAACACTCACATTCTTATTTTTACAAATGCATTCCCTTTTGCCTTTCTTCAGCTTGTTTCAAAGATGACCATGAATACTTTGAATGATTGGGAAGAAAATTGTTAGAAGCTGATGAACAACGTCATGCAGTTAGACGGGCTGGGGAAATATTTCAAAAGAGGTTTCATCCTTCTTTCTTCGTCTTATGATAGCCATTATATTATTAGGGATCACCATCCATGCAAAAAAGTGAACCAGTAAGATTGCTTAGGTATTACCACATTCC
The DNA here is from genome assembly GCA_034693345.1 of Entomobrya multifasciata. NCBI lineage: Eukaryota > Metazoa > Arthropoda > Collembola > Entomobryomorpha > Entomobryidae > Entomobrya > Entomobrya multifasciata. Next base: position 4,503 of record JAQFXM010004247.1, on the reverse strand, counting down.
ATTACACCATATGTCCATTCTATTATTCAACTAGGAACGACAACACAATGGTAGCATGGTGGATTTATATTGTTATTTCGTTAAAAAGCATTGACCAAAACTAGCCTCTCTTGTTGTGTAAAAAAAGATTCTTCTAGTTCAAGTCATATCAGAGCGTAACACACTTTCCAATTTCCCTTAAGGCCTTTCTTTGTCATCTTCCGTGTCCAGTGTGTATGTGTGTAAGCTTGGAATTTCTCATCTGCGCACTTATTATTTTGATTACATTAAACTTTTTACTCATCATCATCTCCAAACATCATCGTTATAGCTGTATGGTTTACGTTAATATTATTTAACCGGATAATACCTATATATTTTATGTGTATAATACATATGTACTGTCCTATTGTACTTATTTCCAGCAGCTACTATTATTTAATACAGCTCCTCCCACTTAGACAACAACGACAGGAAAAACATGCCAAAAACCCAAAAGAAATATCTCCTTATTTATAGAGTTTAGCTGGGCAACGAAGATCCTCTCCTCATCTAATTTTTTTCACTGTGTATGGAAAGAAAGGTTTTTCCTCACAAAAAAGTAGTAAAGTGCGTTGTGTTGGATGATGATGGTATAACAAAACTTGGGACAGGAGTAGAATGGATATACTATTAAGTGGGAAAAATTGAATGCTTGCTTTCGCTTTAGATTTTTTTCTCCAGTGAAAACCTAACTAAGCTTATCCACATTATTCTTTTCTTTTCACTGTCTTATTATTATTGCATTGTGTTCAGCAGCACACAACAAAAAATGTTAATAAAAGAAGTTTTTATTCCCTATTTTCGGAGCAACTATGTTGTGTAACTTACAATTGATACAACAACGATATATTATGTCTTGAGCTGTTATAAGCAATAATCATGATGATAGCGGCAACATTGTGTATAATCCTTCTTATTCATAAACTGGCACTAAAGGAGAAGATATGCTCTGGGTATCGTATCATAATCATAATATCCTTGTCGTGTCACCACATCATCTTTGTCAGTGAATGAAAATGTATAAAAAAAGCAAAGGAAAATGAATGTTTCATAATGCATACTTCTTCTTTTATTCCACACGGCTCCATGAAATGTAGTTGAGAGTCCTATCAAGAGAGAATAACGATTATAATGGTTGCTGTCGTGTCGTACTCCTTGTGTGATGATGTTCTGTGTGTGCAAGTGGCAATAATAATCATAACACTATGTTTTATAAGTGAAAGGCACATACAAAACCAACTCAAACTACCGTTGTTCTTCAATAAATTGTTTCAACAACATTATTGCTGGTAGTATAACAAGTTGTAGTATGGTGAAAATGATGATATTATTATTACGACTATAAACATTAGTGTTTTAGTACATGTTTACATAGACAACCCAAGAAATTTGCTTGTTGGAAGGTAGATATACATTTTTTTAAATGAAATGGCTCAAACGAGAAAAGATACGCTTACTCTTGATGATAAATTTGAAAAGGAAATTGTACAACAACTAAAAACTGGGAGTTTTATAATAAAATGTACAAAGAAAATATTTACAAAAAATGTTGCCGAGAAAAACTAGAATTTATTTTTTGTTTCGGTCTCCTGATCACCGCTGTGAATTTACAGAAGAAAGACATGGGCCAAGCTTGTTATCTGCTTGGTAGGTATGGTATGTTTGTGAAAGCTGAAAAAGTAAAACCTGATGTGCTCTTATCATCACAGAAATATGCCTTTGATGATCATCATGCCTGGTGGATCGTCGTTTGGTTTGTGCATATTGCGTTTACAGAAAGCTGACACGAAGAAAAAAACGTGCAAAACATTAAAAGTTGGGAAATGCCTCATGAAATTTGTCTTCTGTAAATTTTATTAGTCATTTTTGTTCCTGAGACACATTATTATTGTTTTGAGTGTCGCCCTTACTTTTTCTTTGAAAGGATCTACGTATAGTAGATTCAGTGCAGATGTTAAAATTTTCCATAGGTTCATAGTATGTTGTGCAACCTTGTATTTTATTTTACGTGAGATGTAATGCAAGCGACAAAGTAAGCATAATGTGGGCGACAATTCCGTTAGTAATTTCTCTTCAATTTACCTAAAAACTAAGAAAAACGTACAATATGTAGGCTAAAACACACATTTTGTTATGTTATCCATATTTCTTTTTGGTACACATCCGCAATGGATTCAACAATTCAAATCAACCTTTCCTCAAGCAACTGAAGGGGCGGCTTCGGCTTCATCTTTTGGAAAGCTTTATGTGTTATGCGTTTTATGTCAACGGACTATAGAACTGATGGGTGGATAGATATAATGACGGTAAATGAATACAAGAGGAAATGCTAGCACCGTAATAAAAAGGGTAATATGGAAAAAAGTCAACCTGACTTTGTTTTATGAAGCAATTTACAGTTTTACCGGAGAGGAAAGCTCATTGAAAGATTTATTTTAATTTTTTATACTGAACTGAACCTAACCGGTTAGCCAACTTTTCCGCTTTCAGGGAATTTTTGGCAATAATATGCGTACCTAAATCAGTCACACTGTAAACATCTTTTGAAGATAAATATACATTGTATTTACATTTTTAAAACCATTTTGTTACTTGTAGAAGAAGGTCTAATGTACGATTTACGGCTCACCTCCTGAGATAATACAGCAGTTTTATAGGTGGTTTTGTACCATAATATTGCAAACCTAATTTTGTTACTTAATTATGAAAAGTATAGTTAGAAAGCTACCTATAATTGACATTTTTTTGTCTAAAATTTCATTTGTCCATTGTATTGAATAACAACAACCGTTCCACCATTCAAAGCATCATGAAAGTAGTTCTACTAAGAGTTTTTGATGTTCTGATTATTTAGCATTTCTATAAGCTTTCATAGTTTATTTACACGGTACCCAATTTGTCTCCCGCAATGCTAGGGATTTTTAAAAAGTAATGTAGTTAAAGTGCTACGTAATGTAAATTAGGTTTAAAATTTACTCAGCAAGTGCAGCTGTGGGACCATCATTGTCATGAAAGCTACAATATGACTTTTTATGAGTACTACTAACAAGAGAAAAAAAAGTAAAGTGCTGGGAAGGACATATTCTAATTTCAATGGGGACAAAACAGTTCATTTCACGGATTCTTCCTAATGTCTTTTTTTATATAGGTATTTAAATACATAGTTAGCTATACAGAAGAACAATAATTGTAAACCCTCAATTGTGTAAAATAAATGGTGACGACGACGGTGGTGTGCTGGAAGTAGTTGTGGTATTTACAAAAAAATATAAAGAAACTACTTGATTTTTGTATTTTCTAGTTGGATGATAATGATGGGAGGCTAGGCCAGGCCAAGCCAGGAAAAAGCAGTGGAGTAGAATCAAAGAAAAAAACCGTTTGTTTTGTAAAAGTACCATCATAGTGATTATTCTTTCAAAGGACTTTTTTCTTCTTTTTTGATTTCACTACCGCACCGCTTACACATAAATGTTAAACAAGAACTTTAGCTAAATAAACCCTCATCATCATCATGATTGTGATCATTTTGATGGGATCCTGGGATACGTTTTCTCCTTTTCTAAAAAAGTGAAAAGAGAGAAGTAAAGGATTTTTATGTCGGTATAATTTTCATTATTTTTTCCACTCTACCACCGCCACTGCCACCACACCACCAACCTTTTGTAAAGTTGAAAGGGAATTTAGTAAAAAGAACGTTAAAAATGTTTTTAAAATGTTGGTGGTATACCGTCGTGTTGTTCTGTGTCGCATGGATTTTAAAATTAAGTCTCTTCTACTAACTATTATTGCTTGTTGCACACAACCCGAGGTACTTACTTTTACTTTTTCCCTGTTTTTTTGTAAAAAGAGTGCAAAAGTAAAAAAAGTGAAACTTAAGAAAACTAACGGCGACTTGCCTTGGTGGTGGTAGTAGTAGTCTGCTATAAATGCTATTAGAGACTCTGATGGTTGCAGTAATTGGCATAATTTTACATCAAGTAATGGGACACGAGTAATAAAATGTGACGTGAAGAGCTTTTTTCTAGTTGAATTTTTTCGTTATATATTTTGCCCTTCTTTTAATTTGATGCGCGGTACGGTGCGGTGTGGCTTCCAACGAACCGTGTGTGTACAACAAAAATACACAGCATACTTTCACATTGAAAACCATTTTGACCGTTTTTACTTGGTGCTTATTACGTGACGTGATATAGTCATTTAGTTTTGGCATACTATGCACATCTTAATGTATAGAGAAAATACTGTATACACATACATAATATTTTAAACAAGATACGCAGAGTTCATCATCAATTCCATTCATGGTTCCTAAATACATTGCCGAAGAGGGATTTCATTTGCTGCGAAGTAAAACATATGTAAAAATAGGTATGTATATGTGCCATTACGATGCTGATGTAGTTCAATTCAAGTAAATTATTAGTACAGCACCACACCAAATGAAAACATTCCTTTCACTAATTCACTAGGTCGATTATTTTT
>JAQFXM010004246.1:0-17685 GCA_034693345.1 Entomobrya multifasciata | reverse complement strand
GGATTGCCGAGTAAAGAATTTTCCACACAGCTCACACCTAAAAGGATTCAATTTAGTATGAACTGTCATGATGTGTCCGTCCAGTTCAGATTTTCTTAAAAACGTTTCACCACATGTGTCGCAGCTGAATCTTCGGATCCTAGTATGCACCAATTCATGTTCCCGAAGGTGACCTTTCTGTGCAAATTTTCTATAACAAAATGCACAACTGTACGGCTTTTCTCCCGTATGTGCTTGCAGATGAAGCTTGAGTGCACTGCCAGATCCTAGAAATCGGTCACACAAATGGCATTTGAACGGCGTAATTTTTTGGTGTGTGTTTAGGTGTCTTGATAGTGGGAGACGTCGCTTAAATCTTTTTTCACACAAGTTACATTTAAAAGCTTTTACACTACTATGTAACATCATATGGCTTTTCAGATTACCGTTATTCGAAAACCACTTTTCACAAATGTTGCACTGACAAGTGAAACGCTTTTCGGGAATATGAGTATCGATATGTTTTAGTAAATTTGAAATATCACCGAATACACCGTCACATAATTTACAAAAATACGGTTTCTCACCAATATGTGTTCGGTAATGATTAAAAAGTTTTTGTTGACTACCTACTAATTTCTCACAAAACAAGCAGCGGTAAATGCCGAGATGAATATTATTGTGTTCAAGAATGCCTGATTTCGAATTGAAAACTTTTTCACAGTGTAAGCATTTAAATGTGGTTTCTTTTGAAAAGCCCATGTTGTCAGACTGATACATTATCAAATTCACTGAAATGAAGTGGAGGATTTTTACTCACTTAAAAACGGTTTTATTGAAAATGACCAAATTTTTCATGACTACCTAAATCATTACACAAAAACACGAGCTTGTTTAAATATTACAAAAGTTCATCGCTCAAAATTATTCCAATCCTGGTCAATTATGTGCATTAACTTCACTGTTTACATAAATGAAAAATTCCCAACTAAAATATATGTTTTTACGTGAAAATAATAGACAAGGTATTTAAATTTATTCTTCAGCAGTAAAGTGAAATCTGTGCTGATCTCCACAACAAAACAATAAAATTTCCAGATGATTCGGCTTACCGGTATATCTATGCCACATATCTCGAGTAGTAATGCATTGGTATTTATGAAAATACACAAGTGACGTAGTGCATTACGATACAGTAAATAAAACTTGTAAACAAAGCCCCATCCCTTCATACAAGCATGTTCACGTTCAGTATGACATGTAGAACTTAAAGCATAGAATATTGGTATTGGTGTGTGTTATTGGTCTTCTCAACATCAATTCCAGCAACCCATCACCCAACCACACATATTACAGAGCATTTGATCAGCTACCAAGCTGACAAGTACACACATTTTTACATCTTTCGTCTTCATATTAACACACAGCGTCACCTAATAAATATGAAATTGTAATATATTTGTCTTGTATCAATTAAATTTCAATGATAATGAATATACAATAATAATGGTACTATAAATTCGAAAATGCATTGGCAATTTGCGTTCAAAATTTCATTTTCAAAACCAAGCTTGTTTTAAAAACACTATCAGTTGAATATTTCTTTGTGTGCCATTATGTGTTACAAAAAAGTTACTTTCTAAATTTCTTGTGATAAACATAGTTTCTGTTCTTTATTAAAAATGTATTCTTATTTAACATTATTGTATATGCACAACATAATAGTTCAGTAAAGTTTGTTAGACTTAAATTAACGTTCTAACATGATAAAATCATAATAAATCAAAATGAAAATTTTATAACAATTATTAGTGTAATGGTAGGTTTTTATAAAGTATTTGCGAGTCGAATAGATTTTTATGTATGTATGAATACAAAAAGACGAATTACTTTGTTATTTAAAAAGATCATGAAAACTCTTATGTAAACTTAAAATAATATACTTTTTACACACAATTTGGCCTATATTTAAGTATTAAAGTGAATATGGTAATAAAAATAATAATTGTGTAGAGAAAAAAGCCAAAGGAAAGTAATCTGTGGATGATATTAACATTGACATAACTATTGGATATTGAATGGTTATCATAATTTCATCAGTAAACACACATAAGGTATCCTATTTTATATTGTGGACGACTGAACACACAAGAGCAACAAAATATACATTTAAAACAAAGATCAATTTCAAGCACTTTAATTTTTTTTAAATTGCACTTTTTTAAATGTAATTTGTTGGATTATTTGCAAAACATGCCAGTTGAACGACGTAGCGTAATAAAATTTGCAATTTTTCCTATCATTTATGCTGGAGGTTGGTCTACTCTCACTCTAGTCACTTAAGAATACACACTATTACAAGAGATGGAATTTGTTAAACTTTCACGTTATTTGATCATAGCTAACGAGTAGTAATTTATATTTTGCACCCTTCTTCGGTTTCCTTGGAAACAATTACAAGGAATTTTCAATACACTTGTGGTTTTTAGTTTTTGCTTGACCAAGGTAAGCAAATGACTTGAAACATTTGTCACATTTATATGGTTTTTCACCGGTATGGGTTCTCATGTGCCCCACCAAATGTGTATAAAAAAGGAACCCTTTTCCACAAATACTACATGTGTGGTTTTTCAACTGAAGATGAGCTCGTTTTTGATGTTCAATCATGTTGGTCCGACGCGCAAACAATTTACCACACAGGTGACACATGTGGGATTTTGATTTAGTATGGACCAGCATGTGTCGCTTAATTTCAGAATTCCTTTTAAAATCCTTGTTACAGACGTGGCAGTTGTAATTCTTAATATTCGTATGTGCTTTTTCATGCGATCTTAAGAAACCTGGTCTGCAAAAAGACTTGTCACAATGTTGACAATTGTATGGTTTCTCCCCAGTATGCCATTGAATGTGATACTCGAGGCTACTTTGGTTAGTTAGAAATTTGTCACATAAATTACATTGAACCATTTTATCTTTCGGCATGTGCTTCTGTACATGTTTATCCAAAGAATTTTTCCGTTTGCACACTTTTCCACATTCACTGCATTTGTAAACTACTGATCGACTATGAAGTCTTTTGTGAATACGAAGGTAGTCGTTAGTAAAAAATGACTTGTCACAAGTGTTGCACTTAAATGGCCTTACATTTTTGTGACTGGCTAGGTGACCTCTTAAGCTGGAAGGATATGTATAGTACACATCACATAATTTGCAAACATAAGGCTTTTCCCCAGTATGTGTATTGTAGTGAGCAGAAAGGTTAGTAGAACTAGCAAATATTTTGGAGCAAAATAGACAACTGAACGAGCATTTAGGTGTCATTTTAATTTTGTTTAAACGTTGCAGTGTGTTAGAATAAATTTTGCTTTAAATCGCAAGTTACGATTATGTTTTCTGTACAAAACGTAATAATGAAACAGATTAGCAAAGAAAAGTTTAGCTTACACTTCACACAGTACTGGTAATTTGGGACTTCTAACATTGTTCAACTTTTTTATTAGTTTGTATAATATTATTTAGCAATTTACTATGAATCATGTCATGAAGTTTAACGAACCAAAACGTAACTTTTCAATAAAGTTAAATCAATCAATCAATGAAGCTTTGTAATTACCATATTATCATTGCAACAAGAAACCTTTATAGTGCCATTAATATCTTACTCGAAAACTGTTCCAAAACCAACACGTGGAGTTTTTTAAACTTAAATAAAACGATAATGTAAATCATACAGGTCTTGTAACTGAAAGGTATCATTCAATAACGAATACGTTGAGAACACTTCTTGAGCTGGAATCCGAAATTTTCCGTGTACGAATGTATTGTGTTTGGTGCTAATTAAATTATATCAAATATGCTTGATTAATTAGATTACTCAAAATATACTGGTCTTTTGCGCTATTAATATCACTTCATAACAATGACAAAAGAAGTATGCTACAATTTCACAGTCCATACATAAAAATCATCTGTTCCTTGATGCTCTATCAACATAATATGTTTTGATGATACGTATGGTGCATGTGTAAGGCAGACCACAATAGTAAGAAACGACTGCACTTGCTCAGAGTATGTGTAGGCATGCAAGCTCTAAAGAGAATAAAGAATTCAACAGGTTTTTTTTCAGTATGCATGTAAACCAGGGACCCGTTCACCTGAAAATCTGTAATCTTCTAAATAAAAAGGAAATGCACGAGAAAAGGTGTTAAACAAAGACTAGTTTGATCATGAAGCATCTCAAAAACGCAGTCAAGACCATGAACATGGGCAGCAGTTCTGTTGCCCAACTATTTTCAATTAAAACTCGCAAACTGTTATCACAATTTCTTTGTACGTAACAAATTAAAAAGTTTTAAACAAATCGTGTGTCAATATTTTCTCAGGTCGTCTAAAACGGACTTCGTCATGCAATTCCATCAAACAATTACGGGTAGTTGGTTGAATGAGAGATTTGGTTTATTCACTCACATATTTTTAATGTGCATGTTGGCATTACATAAGGACCAAAACCTCAGTATTTATGAAGTACAAATATTACATACAATATTATCTGTTGTGCATCTAAGCTAACAAAAAACTGTTTAAAAGTTGAAAACCCGTATTAAGCTTTGTGAATCAGCCTACACGATGCTGTAGTTTTATGCACTTATAATTGGAATACATTATCTTGAGAAATGGACATAAACGTGTTTCTGCAAAACGATTATATATGTAATATGTATGTATATATGATTATATATGTCTTTCAGTATATGTAATTATTTGTGCTTACTTCGAGGAAATAATCAATGTGTTGTCCATTTTTTCACTGCAAAGCTTTATTTGGTCTTCAATGCACAAAAAAATTCAAATCTTAATTGTTATTAAAAAACCTAATGATTGAATAAAAGTATTAGCTCTGGGCTCCAAGTAGGAATTTCATTGATTGATCATTACTATACCATAATAAAATGCAGAAAGGCAAATATTTACATACAATCCAAAGCTGTGACGACCACATATGGCACTAAAATGTGTCAAGTGATAAAAAGAATTCATTTCATTACGCCTCTGTATCAACTTTATTTCAATTGTAAATATCAAAAATATGCGACGAAATGTATACATTTAAAATTAAGTTACGATAAACAGATTATGAATTGCAATATTTTACATAATTCATTGTTTGTAAAGTTTTTTCGCTAAAATTTAACAACAAACAAAATATATTTAAGCATTGAAAATACCTTTACTACAGAAACACTTTAATTACATTCTCTTGCGTTTTATATATGCGTATATCGTTTTGTAGGATACAGTCGGTTTGCAAACGAAACAAAAAAGTACGAACTAATTGTTATGTTGAAAAAAGAACTTAACTCTAGCGATTGCTTGAACTGCGTTCAAATCAAAATAACCAATAAAACTCATCAATAATATATTATCATGCAAGAAAAATGAAAAACGTTTTACAAATATAAAAAAATATGTACCGATTGGTTATTTGACTTAGGTACATGTTTAATTTATTAAAACTAAAATAAAGCTGAAGCTTCTTTTAACAAATTACGTCAAGTAATATAAAATACATGTAATTTTTATACGAAACTTTTTAACATTTTAGAATAAACAATTTTCAAAGATTTTACATTATTTAATACCGCCGCAATTACATAGATGATTTTAAAATATTTTCAAGCTGAAATTCTGATCTTGTTGTGATTTTTTACGTGTCGGTATAAGTTGCTTGAACATTTAAAACTAGCATGGCATATTTCACATTTGTAAGGCCTTTCTGCAGTATGAACTCTCATATGTTTTACTAAGGTAGCTCTTGCGGGAAACCTTTTGCCACACAAGCCGCATTCGTGGTCTTTGATTTGCAGGTGAACATTTTTTACGTGCACTTTCAAAGCAGGTTTACGATTAAATGATTTCTTGCAAATTTCACAGGGGAAGCGAACTGTGTTAGTGTGACCTCGCAAGTGTTCACTTAAATTACGTTTGTAAGTAAACGTTTTGTGACATTCTGGACATCTGTAGGGTCGCAGACTATTGTGTTGAGCTTCATATGGTCGAAAATTAACTTTCAGGGCAAAGGATTTGTAGGAAGTACTGCACTTGTGGGGCCTCTCTCCAGTATGTGTTGGAATGTGTTGCTGGAGACTAGAAGCAGATCCTAGAAACTTGTCAGAAATATTGCGCCGATGAGGCGTTCCAGTTTGATGGATGTTTAAATGTCCCTTTAATGTTGATTTTTGCGTGAAACTTTTTTCGCATTGATTACATTCGAAATTATTGACTCCATTTTGTAGCAGCTGGTGTTTTTTTAAATGAGTTCTTCGGCCAAACAATTTTGGGTATACATGGCAAGGAAATGGTCTGTCACCGGTATGTGATTTGATATGTGAATTTAAGTTTACAATATCTTTGAATTCTCTGTCACCCAAATCGCGAAGGTATGGTTCTTCCTTAATATGCCCTCGGTAGTGTCTAAAAAGCAGGTTAGAGTAACAAAACAGTTTGTTGCAAAACAGGCATTCGTGAATTCCAAGATGAATTTTCATGTGTGCAAATAAAGTCTTTTTGGAAGTGAAACCGTTTTTACAGTCAATGCAACTCAAATTTGGTGGGGTCATTTTAATACCACTAAGTTTTAATTGTGGCAATTAGATACTAATTTCACAAAAGTAAGCACTCCAATATACACAGAGAAAGTGAGTTACTTGGACAATCAATTCTAAAAAATGAGTCCTAAATTTCTAAAATTTCTCAAAAAAAAACTTTAAAAGAAAATGAAAGATGCTAAGAATGATGTTTAAAATGATCATATCTCTGACTTCGAAGTCTATGGGTTAAAAATGGCAACGGATTTAATATTGTACAAAGACACTCAACACAAATTTAACCACTTTAAAAACCAACACGAGAACTAGAAAAGGCCAGCTTGCAAAATTTAATATAGGTTTAGGTATCTTACTAGTGTTTTTAAATCGAATTTTATAATGTCCATATATATGCCACCGTGACCTTATGGTGCTTGCGGTTATCAACAAAACTAACGTTTTACTTTAAAACTATTAATTATAAATTACCAAAACAATGATGACCACTCAAATACCTGTCAAAAATGGAAGTGCATTCTTGAATGTTACAAAATTTAATTACTCAAATTCATTCAAGGTCTCTTTTGTGATCTTATTTCACTTTTTTGTTTTAAATGAACAAGAGCAAACTTTTTAATCGTAAACTTATCTAACAGCTGCAAAGTGAAATATGTATTGCGACCCAACTAAAAACAATAAGTAATACACGTTCACATACAAGAAGTATAGTATGTAAGGTATATGAATGTTCCGTAAAACATGTGAAAAATATAGCAAGGTATGTACGTGTTTATAAATGGTTTGACTCACAGAAATGTAAACAAGCAACTTTTAGTGTCAATGCTTTGGTTTTTGATCCCTTAAGATGATGTCAGATGCACAAATTTCTACAACTCATACAATAGACACAGAAGACTAGCACAAACTGTATCTATGTATTTTGGTAATAAAGTTTTTGCTAGAAATTTGTTGGTTTTGCAAAAAATTCAGTTGTAAGGTAATGGGCAAGAATGACGAAACATACTGTTTGATGGCACACCATACCAAATGCAGGCAGCCTTTAGGGCAGTACTCAAACTTTACATCTGATCAGATAGTATGAATGATACCAATGTATGTTATTAAATCCATACAAAAAACATCACTATTCTGAACTTAAAAGAAATTTAATTTTTTAAAAAAATTTGTGTTTCACTTTAAACTTCCCTTGTCTATGCATTAAAGATCACGTCAGAACTACATAGCCAGTTTCATAAATCCGTAGCCAAAATCAAAAAACAACATCTACAACAAATGTCTTTGCTACTAACCTGATAGTGTATGGTGCTTTAACGGTACTTTAAGTTCGAAAATGCACTGGCATGTTGCGTCCAAAATTGGAATCTCAAAACGAAGCTTGTTTCAAAGCCTACTATAAGTACCAACATCAGTATTTCTTCATGTATCATTATGGATGTCCCGCACTTATATTTCAGTAATGTATGTTCTTGATTATCTGCAATAAAGTGAATGAATGAATAAATTCTTGGCAACAAAAAGGTTATTTCTTAAAGGGAAAATCGTTCTCATGGGTCTAAAACACCGGCTTGTCCACCTTTTTTTCGAAATTTAATCTCCTCTAAAATAATTATACCCCATTGTTTGTCTACTAATTATTTATCGCAAAAAACTTAGCTTTTCACCAGAATTTAAAATATTTTACAAAGATTGTACTTTAAAGAGTTAATACTAAGGTAAGGTTTTTGGACCGGCAAGTTCTTGCCTAAGCCTCCGGTGGTAGTTACATCTGGCAAACTTTAACAAGCTTATAAGCTACACCAATTGCATGAAAACAGTACATGTGTACGAAAAGTCGGAAGCATAGATTCAAAATTAAGCACCTTATGCGTTCCACTTTCAGATTCCATACAATCCTTAAACTTAATCCAAGTTTGACCACGACCAAGACTAATCAATTTGGTAGACTCCAAAACGTTCATGGAACCTCCATCACGTTGACACAAGAAATATTTTGCGTTCCTTTATTTTTAAATGCTTGGATAGGCTTGTTAACACGATCGCTATCGGAATCACTGATTGCCATTTTTTCAATTTGCTGCAGAAAAATGGTCTTTCCTTGCGCAAGTTAGCTTAAATCCATAATTCAAGCTTAAAAAATAGACATAAAAATCAATCAATAGATAAACGAAGTAGCTAAAAGTAGTCTTTCGATTTATTTATAAGTTTATAATACCTATACTAAACATTTGTGCATTAAACGTCTTCCTTGTAGGTATAACACAGCACTAATCCATTTTAAAAATTAGGAGACTAACAATGGGGTATAATTATTTTCGAGGAGATCAATTTTTGGTTCTTAAGCAGATAACCAGGTGAAAAAAGGTGGATGAGAAAAGGTATGCCTATACTTTATCCAAAGAATAATCAGCGGAACTTCTATGATTAGGTCGAGATGGGCTTTACAACTTACATGTTCAGGCGCTAATCAATGAGAAGATAATATAAAAGCATTGTTATAGGATATATTCAATGGCATTTCCAAGCATATAAGTGTTTTTGCTCTGCAGCAGAAGTTATGCGTAAGCAAGCATCTCTATGACCCTGCGTCGTGTGATGAAATCGCAGGTTGGAAAGTTTATATAAAAATGATACACCAGAGTGACTGAAAAGTTTGACAAGTTAAAAGGAAAGCGATAGCCAATAAAACTCGGGTTCACTGACCACTGTTGTTTGCCAATGCAATATAGAGTGCTATAGTTCATTTTACTTCTTGTGGATTTATTCATCAATTATGTAGATTGTATAACCAAATGTTATAGGAACTAACAATGAACATGGAATGAAATGATTTCAAACATGATTAGCACAAAATATCCAGTAAATCCGTAGGTGGTTAATCCTTTTCCTGATTGCTGATGAAATAAAGAGGTATAATTCCGAATAAATATATTTGCAACATATTAACCCCTTGTCAACGTAAAGATATTAGTTACACAGGCATCTGCACTGGGCCTATAAGTAAACAGGAAATTCAAATATAATTTTAGGACTGCAAGCAAATTGTCATTTTGGTGTCATTGTCAGTATAAAAACTATAGCTTTATATGAAGCTAACTGTAACTGGAAAAAAAATAATTCTGAGTGTGCTTAGAAATCCAAATTTAAAATGTAAATTATTTTACACGCTGCCAATTCCAATGCATTCCAGTGCGTCTCGTTATGAACAAAGCCAGTGTTACCCAATAAATGTTTACAAGCTTTAGTGCACTGCACCAAAAAATACGTAATTTATGAAAACAAATAACAAACAGAATATTTTAAAACTACATGGCAATTTCCCACAAATCTACGGACGTTTCTTATTTTTCACGACATTTTAAATACAACAACAAAAATATATCGGCATTGTAATATTCTTTTTTGAACACAAATATCCGCCTTTATTTCAACAAGTAATTGACCATATATTTGTTAATGGTATTAATTGCAAAAGCAAAAGTTTTGGAGTTGCGATGAGTAGAAACAAGTACACGGGTTCAGGTATAATTTACCAAAGTAGTGTATTCTTGAACATGATTTAAATTTTTAATGACATTAATTTTATTCATGTAAACAAAGCAAGTTACGTTAAACTAGGGTAAGTTACGTTATGGATGTTAAGTTGTTTCATAGTAATAAAGATAGCTTTGTAATACACGTTAATTTAGCGATATTTATGGTATTATTTAATTAAAAGATTTTCATTTTTACATCCTTTTACATTATCCTCTATTTTGGTGTCAATAAGAAATTGCTGCTTAAGTCCAAATATTGAATCTATGGTAAAAACAGTATATTCCGAGCTAGACACTTTCCTTATTACATCTGTTTAGCTGGTCAGTAATTGTTACGAGATAAAATTCGAGCATTCATGTTCTAGTTTAATAATGTTCCAACGTAGGAAATCTAAAGAACATAATATAGGAATATCGAGTAAAATTCTCACTGTTCATTAATATTCTTAATTTAGAATTAAATAAACCGAAATATTGGTTATACAAACCATCAACTCTGGCAGAAAAACAATCTATTTTTCCAGTTTAAAACATGTAATATGTTGTGGTGACCACGAAAAACCCATTTCTTTTTAAAATACTAGGTAAGACCGCTTTAGTAAGACCAGTAATTAAATATTGATTGGAGAACACTTTGTAGGACAAACAACGTACGTTCGAATTCTTACGCTACTCGGCTACGGCGTAGCAGGGTTATTTTAGACTTCAGCAGGGACAAATAGGGTCAGAAGGGACATTTTGCAAGAATTTTCAAAAATCGTTTCCAGCAGGGACATTTTGGTTCGAGGTGGCTAAGCATGGCCAACAGGGATGTTTAAGGTCAGCAGGGACAAACAGGACTAACAGGGTCAGCAGGGACAATTAAGAATGGTCCAAGTAGCCGGGCAATTAAAGGGGCTAGACAGACTTTACATGGCAGGGAGGGACGAATAGGGTCAGCAGGGACATTTTGCAAGAATTTTCAAAAGTCGTTTTTAGCAGGGACATTTGGGCTCGAGGTGGCTCAACATGGCCAGCAGGGACATTTTAGGTCAGCAGGGACAAAACACCAAAAAATGGTTTTTAACAAAACTTGCTCAGCATGGCGAGCAGGGACATCTCGATTTCGCGTATCCGGGCAATTTGTAAGAATTCTAACGTACGACAAACAATAGCATAACACTTTGCAGTTCACTTTGCAGTTCACTTTGCAAAATAACAAGGCCAATATATATATATTTTAAAACTTAAGTAGTGGTATTAAATTTGGTATTTTCGTTGCGTCTTTTACGGTCGGCATTTATTTTTTGTTGGGCTTATAGAGTAAGCTCTTGCGTTTCAGTCGGTTCTTAAGGAGTAAGTTGTGTAGAAACAAATCGGTAAAACTCCTTAAAGTTTTACAATTTCAACCACAAGTCAATGCAAAACACCAGAAGCAAAATGGTTCATCACTATTTGCTGGAAACGTTTCACAAGTTTGCTTTCTATTTATGTGTGATACCATTCCGCCTTCGGAAGACCGAAAATGGAATGTATGTTGCAGAAACGTGTCGTTTTCAAAAGGTCAGACAAATCTTTCAAAGTTAAATTAAGGTTCAAATACATTTCCATAAAAATTAGAAACCATTTTTCAAACTTTTTCAGTATATTACCACAACGTGTTGTATTGTGATCCATTACTGGTACGTTGTCAGATGTTACAATTCATACAAGAAAATTTGGTGGACTCGTGATACATTTCCAGGAGAGACAAGAACACAATTTGCTTTATTATACATTGCAA
Organism: Entomobrya multifasciata; assembly: GCA_034693345.1. NCBI lineage: Eukaryota > Metazoa > Arthropoda > Collembola > Entomobryomorpha > Entomobryidae > Entomobrya > Entomobrya multifasciata. The sequence goes on along the minus strand of JAQFXM010004246.1, from coordinate 5,806 downwards.
CCATTGCTGCGTCCACTTTATTCTTTCATTATAAAATGATTTTTCACAAAAATAATTACATTCGGTTTATTAACTCAGTTTCCAGAGTCTATAATAAATATTCTACGAATACAAATGCTAGTGAGCCCACAAATGTAGGTTTAATTTGTTAATAAAATCAGTAAATATTATGTTACAATATTAATATGAAAATAAGATGCCTGTGTATCTTGTATTGCAGATTTGGAAAGCCGTCACTATATTCTTGCTGCTGTTTACTACTGTGGTAGGTATTAACGCTTTCTTCATTTTCAGAAGTTACATATTCACTTGGAAACATATGTTGGTCCCTGCACGTGAGGAATTTGTTCCTGAGGACCTGTCAAGTTATGTCGTAATTGAAGATCCGACTTTATTAAGCTGCGTCGTCGCAATAGCTTTCTCTCTTGCATGCGTCTTAGTAAACCTACACAGTTTTTATTGCTCTATCTTCTATATAATAAGTATTGCCGAGCTCACAGTCATTAGTCGTAACTTTCGCCGCATATGTAAAAACGACTTCGAAGTTGGAAGAATTTTACGGTATTACAGACGCATTTGTTGGCTAACAAGGCATCATAACAAATACTACGGACATGGATTATTTTGGTTCCTCATATCAGCTTTATTTTTCAGCACATTTTTTGTTCTTTTTTCAAACGAGTCCTCAACCGGACGGTCTGGAATCTATCTTTATAATATTTGGTATACTTGCTGCTACTCAATTGCTATCGGGCTCGGAATAGCTTTTATGAGAATGGTGAGTTTGACACAAATAAAATAAAAGTTTTATGTACCCATTTTTAACAAACATATGATGTTATTTCTTAGATGGGAAACATTTCAAACCTGATAGAAACTAAAGATATTCCTGGATTAAGTCGTCAAGCAATCATTCTGCACTTGAAAACCCAAGAATTCTGCAAAATACAGGCCTCAGTTATGCCCATTTCTTGCTCAGTGTTGAGTAAGGTAGGTCAATTAAAATTGTCAACATAAAATTAAAGACAATACATTTAAGTATGTAATTTAAAATGTTTATTGCAGTGTGCACTTTTTGCGGCGACTGTTTTGATAATAACCATGTCACCTGAGTGTCCAACATGCTCCTAAACACCAAATCACCGGACATAATTTTGATGCATTATATCGGAAAGAATGAACTTGTTAATGTGGTTGTCACTTCTAAAACATAATTTTAGGATTCATCTGTCGATGCCTAGTAAGTAAGCAAGAAAATAATTACGTTGATATGCCGCAGGCTGAAGTAGGATTTACGGTATTTTTAGCGTCCAAAGTAAATCAGAAATAAAAATAACTTTTTGAATTATATTCCTTACGTAGCTTCTCAGTGCATGCAGAAATGAATTATAAATAGTAGGTTCATTTAAAACAGATTCTATACATACATACATACATTTTCACTGTCATAACATTCAACTTTAACCTTAACATATTCTAGTAATATTATTTTTTGAATGAATTTGGTCTGTTCAAGGTTGTACAAAAACTCTAGTGTTTTAAACATATTTTAGATATAAAAGATCTGCAAAGTGTTAAGATCTCTTGGTAACGCAATGTTGTAAACTACTACATGTTTAAGTGCTTTGTCAAATAATAACGTCACTCTTACTTTAACAAATAAAAAATATGCGACTCAAATTCAATTTTAAACTGCTATGAAATTACATTCTGCATCTTACTTGTGAAAATACTGAAATCAAATCGAATCTCCGAATAAAATTGCTGCTTTGTTTGATAAGATTATAGTTCCATGAAAAATATGTCAATCAAGTCAAACTGTGAAATAAATATTTTGTTGTCCCTTTTGGCTTTTTCACTGTTTTTTATGATCATCTTCTGGGCGTAAGTTGAAAATCGATTAATTTTCCCTAAAACATTCATTTAGAACAAGACATTTTTTCGCCTAAAGCAAGCTATGTGTTTAACGCGTGTATAGATTTTTCTAATTAAAAATCCCAAGGTGAATATATTTTGAATATCTTTATGCTTGATTCAATATTTTGTATATCTCGTTGTTTAGGCATTATAATATATTGTCATCTAAACCTCCATCAGGCTCCATTTTGATTTATGAATATGAGTAAATATACACAGAACTTAATTGTTCATAATTCAGGTATATGTGCGACAATTAGGTAATTCGTTAGTAATTAACGTCTACATTAATAGCTTCAAAAGTCTGGCTTGTTGACTGCAAATATACAGCATCTTAAAGCAAAATTATTATTATCATTGCTCATCTTTCAACTTAAAACTTTTTCTTCGGTTTGTTTCGTAGACGGGATTTTCTCTCAGTGAAAAGTCCGGATTTAGTGAAGTCATAAAAGATCGATCAATTTGGAAAGCAATCCTTGAAGGGGGCTTAAAGAAATATGGAGTAAAAAATAGTGCGTAGAAGTTTTTTGGTATTTTGTCGTTAAAGTCGCATACATAATCGAAAATATTCCAACTCAATCCTTCATGTACACAGTCTACATATTTGGACCGTTACTTGGTGGTGTGATGGCGTATACACCCAATTGCGCTTCCGAACGAAGGCAGTGGCAGTCCATATGCAAGCGAACTCAAAAATAATTTCGAAATTCTATCTTCTAAAACATCACGTATTTTCCATATAATTTCAAATGAGTGCTACAATAATATGTGTACACTGGCTATAACATATTCTCAAATTTTAAATTTATTCACACAACTAGTTCTAAAAATGAATGTACTTGTAATCAAAGCATACAAGGTGAAATAAAAGAATGATTCGATAAAAATAAGTTGTAAATTTCATGCTAAATACTTTCTTTCTGTTTCTAGTTTATCCAGGTGTAATATAGTATGCATGTAAAAATGAAGTACTACTTCAGTCAGGTTGCATCGCGTAGCAGTTCAACTTTACCCGGAAATGGTGTTATTTTACACACTAACAGACGAACTCATATGTATATAAAATTTACATTTTTTTAAGGCTACAAAATCCAATAAATTGCATTTATCCATTTCACTTTCCTTGCACACTTTTAGTCAATCAGTCATAATTCTTTAATATCTATCATGTTCATAATTTTTAATGTTTTTTGTTAATAAAAGCAGCAGAGTAAACTCGTTTATTCTACATTTCTTTGCATGTTGAAGTAATATGCATACTTTAGGAAACGTTATACTTGAACTAATTACTATCCTCTTCTTCGAATAGGCCTTCACAAAAAACCACGACATAATATTTAATTTTCTTATCCTAAAGATCTGAAACAACGGCATATCACCCAGAAAAAGGAGCTGCAGTAATGTTTGCTAACTTTAATTGACAGTTTGTCAAGAAGAAATAGTCCACCATCCACCGCCATATTCCTAAATACTTAAAATATGTTGAATCACTTGGTTAAAGTGTAAATCATTATTTTCTTGTGAAGTATAGCGTTTTAAGGGCCATGTTGTAGTCTTTTTGTAATATGTACTTATTTATCTCTTGTTATTTCAGATTACTAACTGATATTTTGTGTCTTTCATTTATGTCATAGTCATGATAATGCTAGAAGTTAAACTGTGATTGATGATTAGATATCCAAAACTGCAAAAGTGCATTGCTAGTGGCTTTTTATGTCATATTTTTCCGAATGGAACAACGGGCCATGCATTTGGACAACGAGCACCTGCATTTTTTGGAGTAGGCACTAAGCACACCACACATGAGCCATGTCATTCAAGATTGGCTCAAGCTTTGCAGGCATTGCGATACCTGAGCTGATAAACTTGATGTTGCATGTGTTAAAAGTTAATAGTTTTTTGGTTAATTTTTGCAGTTGGCTTGACAGAAATCAATTTTCGTTGTTTATTGAGAATGCTTGGTGGCGAATTCCTTGGAACATTTCTGCTAGTTTTCTTTGGCATCGGTTCTGTCATGACTTTAAGTCCTGCTCCTGATTGCAAGCTATGACCCAAGGGAAATGGCGTATTCAAAACAGAGAGGAGTCAGATAGAGTATTCGTCGTACGGACGTGGACCAGCAGCTAATTTATTGCAGGTATCTTTCGCTTTTGGAGTTGCAGACGCATGTATTGGGCAGGTATATTAAAATATTTCATTTTCTTAGTATCTCTCTGCTCTAATTGCTGAAGCTGTCTTTACCTTCATCCTTTTTTAAACCCTTTTCGGCTGTTGTGATGACATCAGGACAGGACAGGACATCATGGGTAATTATTCTTTCTAATTATGTACGGAATTAAAAACGGATCTCAGTATATTGGCAAGAAACATAATTTTATCATACATTTTCACAATTTATGGCGTATGTACTTGTTATTTTTTAAATTAACTCAGCAGCTGACCTGCGAAATCCCTTCACCCACTAATGAAGAGGTCATAATTTAATGCCTTCATTAAAATCATTAATTCACGTAATTAACTTGAATATATCAATTGAATAGTTGATCAATTTAGGAAATGGATCTTAATTTGGAGGGAACGACTATGCGACTGAACTGAAGACAAATATTGATCGTTGCTCATTTTGGAATGGAAAAATAATTTTAATTGGCTGATTTAATTGTGTAATTTAATAGTTTATAATTTATAGTCGGGTTTTGGTGCTGTGGAACAAGAATATGAGTTTCCATCTTGTTTATGGCAGCTTGCTCCAAAGCAATTAATTATTTAATACTTTGATCAAATGAAATTTAATTTACTTTTTTCTAAGACAAAAATCCTTGCCGGATGAATATTGAACAATGTAGTTCAAATTTAAAAATGGTTAATTAATTGCTAAAATAAATTGGTTTATAAGTAGCAAAATATTATATTTGATACTGTCGTATTTGTAGATTAGGTGGCATGCAAGAGGAAGGGAACATCACTTGGAAGAATTTTGTGGAGGAATCTGAAGGAGTACCAAGTTCGACACATTTTTTGAAGCATAATTTTGCCCCAGTGCTTATTTGACAAAAAACAAAGTATTTTTTTACGAAAGAGTAACCTATTCTCGGTTTGCCAGCCTGTCAGTCAGACAAAATTTCTTTTAGAAAAAAATAATTGAAGTATGCCGAAATTTATGTCAAGATAATTGAAAAATTATTATTTTCCTTTAATTTTTACCAGTTCAGAAATAAATATTGCTGCTGCCAGGACCCCGGGTGTTTAAGAAACCAGCTGACGGATCAGCTGTTTTTAACTGTGGATTAGGCTGATTACTAGGTTGGAAATTCTAAATTAAAGTTAATTTGTTTGGTATGAATATATTTTTTAATTTAAAAATGATTCGTTAATTTGTAGAATTTTATGGATTATAGTTTAAGGCTGTGTGTGTTTTGGTAGGATAAAAGGAACAAGCAACTTGGCTGACTGTTTGGTACGTTCTGGAGAAGACTGTGGAACCAGCTGATGAGTATCCATGCTGCTCAATGTTGGGACTCCACAACTATTTACTAATTAAATGACTACTCTGTTGACCGGAAAATGACTTAATCGATCAATTAATTTTGTTTTAAATTTGAGGACGAAGATTTGACACAGCTGCTTTCAGAGGAAAGCAAGAAGGAGAAGCTGATGATCTGAAATGAAGAGACGGAAGTCTTGACCTTGTTTATTTTTGGAAATAGGTCAGCTTATTTTTAAATCGTTTAAAAAAAGAATTGATAAGTGAAATTAGTCTTTTATCAATTTATTTAATTGTAACACTTTTAGTTTTGTTGACATGCCAAATGAGAAAAAACTTGGGCAATTTTGTTACGGAATCTCAAGAAGGAACCAGTTCAACGCATTCTTAAATGCTCACTTTGCC
>JAQFXM010004245.1:0-17688 GCA_034693345.1 Entomobrya multifasciata | reverse complement strand
CTATGTGCATTAACTTCATAAATTTATTTCGCCTCGGGCGTCCACGGACACCACTGGCACGTTATATTAATATAGATTCCATATATACTTAATGTAAAAACTTACAACCAGCTAACCAGTTAGCTCCAGCTAACCTTAGTAATTTACAACTCAAGTCAATTGAATGAAATTCTTTTTTTAAACTGAAGTTGTAAAAATGAATATAGGTGTAATTGTCGGAGAACGTCACCATAAATTTTGCCTTTTTATAATCATTTTGTTTTACAAGGGTTAAGCTTATGGATATTAGTGTAACGGTGGATGTCACTGTTGGACTATTTGCATACACCCAAGATATGGATCCGTGTCATTTGGTGTTTTTATCGGTATATTATTCATAAAATGTTTAAAAGATCCATGAAGGTCAATGAAGGTTAAGAATCTAATTTTTGAAGTTTCAGTTCGAACATTGATCCATTCATAAAATGTTGGGTCAATATTTGGCGTGGGCGGATACAAATAAAAATTAGCTTCGCACCTCCAAGGCTTCATTTTAGTTGATTTGTCATAAAAGGGAAAGTCATTGCAAAGTTTTTCGTGCAATAGGTTATGGCAAAAGTATATTGTACGAGATTTATTTTTGAGATGGCAAGTCGACTGAAATATGTTTGCTTGAATTTCATATTCAGTTTTTTTGTATATTTCTAACTTGTAGCCTACTTGTGTAACAAAATATCGGGACAACATTACTGGAGTATTGACTTCGCTGTAAAATTTGAGATCTTGGCCTCTGTAATTTATAAAATGGACAAGACATTCTGAGAACAAGTTTGTGTAGCCAGCTAAGTCCAATGCATTTGTGTTAAGATTATTTTGTGAAATGCTAGACACACGAAATAATTCTTCAATCAGTGTTGGCTTTTGAGGTCTGAAGGATAGTACGGGAACCAAATGGTATAAATTGCTTAGAATATAAAATAAAGCAAATGCTGACAAATTACAATTTTTCATTTTGGATTCCTGCAACGTAGACAGGTTTACCGTCTAAATAATAAAACTGATAGCGTGAACCTGAAGTATACGTGTTCTTTCACAAAGCTTGGAACGTTCAATGTAGGCTAATATGGTTTTCCAAGTCGCAATTCGTAATAAAATGTCGGCTACTTTTATGACAAATATGAGTTATATAAAAAGTGTATTACTTTAATAATTCTAATATTTCCAGTTTTATAAGTTGTTATTGAATGTACCTTAACTTTAGTTTTTCTATACAATTAAGCGTCTGTTCCGTCAATTGTATAAGGAATTGGAGTTTATTTTAGCGTCGACAAATAAAGCTATTTGTTTAATTATGCTTTTTCACATACTTATCTTATATGAGTACCTGTAGTTGTGCAAAAGCAATTATAATTAGGTTATGAAGATTTTCCTTAACACTTACATACGTTTTATTAAACCACATATTTATTGACAAATATACTCAACAGTGTTCAGCGTTGGTACCTTATTTCCTATTTCCTGGATTTTACAAGTATTCCGTTGTTGCAGGGTTTTAGTTTCTTGTCGTTAAATACCAATTGATGCGTGTATAAATACCTTGTTTTAGATTTTGCCTGAATCAATGGTGAAAATCGATTTTCAACTTAATCGTTAACATATTCACAATATTCTAGACAAGCGTTTTGCTGTAATCATAGGATATAAACTTTATCACTTATTAATTATGGGACCTACTAACAGGCATTTCCTTATATTTCCACTAACCAGCCAGAGTGAAGTGAAAACGGTAGGAAATGCCTTTTAGTTGGTCCCAATAATAATAACGTGTTTGAAAGTGCCTATTTCGCATTCGTGTTTTTATTTATGCCTACCGTTTGGTTTTGTTATGACAACAATTTGTACTCCGTGTCAGAGTACGATATAAGTCGGATAAAATCCATAAATGTTTTTGTTTAATTAGGTTTTCTAGTTTTACATTATGTATCTATATTTCTTACTAAAAATATAAGTATATGAACGTCAAAGTCAATTGTCTAACAAATCAATTAATATTTTGCAACAAACCATAGTCAATAGAATATCATTGTATAATTTGAAATTTCAACTTGATTCCTACCTTCATTAGATTTGTAAAGAAAGTCAGTATATTGCTTTCGAAAATTCTCTGTTCAAAACCCATCAACTTAATAATCTGTTCTGTTTTGCTTCATTGCTTTAACTTTAAAACTTTAAAGTCATTCAGGTCATAAGATATATCCCGTCTTTAAACCTGCAAAGTATCTTTCAGTGGTTACAAAAAATCAACAGATGTGTGAACCATCAAAGTCAATTGTAGCCCCTTTAATTTTGGTAAATCTAACCGATAATTTCTAGATTCCTGCCAACACTGATCATAAAATTCAGTTTCACGTTAAAATGCATTAGGCTATGGTAATTCCAGAGATAGCTCAACAAGTTGCAAACCTATCCTGAATATGTTTAGGAATAGTTGACCATGTTATACCTCTCATAAATTGTGGAAACGATAATTTTAAATTTCAAATTTACGCCAGATAGAACAGGCTTCTAAATTTCCAAGCGACTTACCGTTTTCCAGTTCCAAACTTTTCAAGTTTGAAAAACTGGTAGAAAATGTAGCAGATTCGTCGTTGTCTTCAAATGCACAAATTTGTGTCATTTCGGTATCATGCTTGTTGTGTGTGTTTACAAGTCATCTTATTTTGCAAAAAAAGAGAAAGCTACCTTTAGTTTTTATTTTGAAAAGGATCAATGGCTATTTGGTTGGCATCTTTTGTACCTCTAGTGCATACAGCAAGCCAACTTTTTTGTGCAGTCTACTCAACAGCATGCTATCGTTTGAAACTCGGTGGAAATTTGGGAATGATAAAGTGAACAAAATTGTTGGAAAACTTATTTCTTCCATAGCAATAGGATCGTTTTCCCAAATACCTATTTCCCTTGCTGTTTTCAAATTTCCTTGCATGCCACTGTTTCCAGGGTTCTGGCTTTTAAGATAATGCAAAAACACATCACAAAATTCGCAATTTAGTTTAGATAGCAATCTTCCAAATATTCATCGCAATTTTTACGTTTTGCGGATGCCATACAGCAATAGTAAATGTTTGTATTTTTCAAGTCTCTCTTATCTTTCTTCAAGTTTATAGCTTTGCAAGTTATACAAGGGTTTCTTTCAAGCAGCACAACAACATTTTCAGTTAAATGGCAACAGGGAAGCTTCATGGATTGTATAGTCATTTCGAGAACTACAATTAATGGTTATAACTTATCATCGGATTCTTAATGCAAAGTCTGTTTTTGTTGGAATAATATTGTCTGGACCATTCACACAGCTTTTGGCAAATTACATTTTGATACAGCATCTTCGTAGAAAATTTCAACTTCCTACGGAATTAATTAGAAACCTTAGCTTCATTGTTTGTATTACATTTTGGACACTCTTCTTAAATGTTGGTTTTCTTGCAATGGTTTATCGAGAATCGAAGGATATACAAAAGTTATTGGGAAGAAATGTACGACACAAGAAATTTTGAAAGTTTCGTAGGTCTTGACCAGTTTTGAAAGTTAGCCTTGGAGGAAGTGGTATTTTTTGAGCCGGTTACTTCATTGAACGTGGAGCAGTTTTCACTAGAGCAAACAATTGATTTGCTCCTCGCTGATTTTTAAATCGTAAAATTTATCATTGCCAATGTGGGTAAGCAAATCCAATTGAAGCAGAATCGAAACAATAAATTGAGACGTAACTGCAACATAACTTCATGGTAAGACCAATAAAAGTATATAATATCGTGGTTTTTACTTCAGCTTTCATTTTAAAAGCTGTACCTCATTACAACTTAACATGCATTCGTAAGCGTATGCACTCAACTATTTATTTTCATTTTAATTTAGAAAACCTATGGCAAACAATATATTTAAAGCCGTCTTATTAAAACGATTTGAGTGAATATTTGTAATAATTATCAGAATACTTGGGGTTGGTATTTCTTATGTTGTATTGCCTAACTGTTCAATAAAAATTTCTAATGAGCAACAAGCAGTCAATTTATTTTAATTACTTTGCTCACTCACAAATTAATTTAGGTGAATTCTGCTTTTTCCATCATACAATCTACCACTTAACTTCATGACAATAAAACTATTTTGATTTTTCAACACTTCTTAAACGTTCAATTTTTTTCATACTATTATTTGATGACCATGTAATGGAAAATTTTGTAAATTTAGTAAAGAACGAGCAGATTTTACCTGTTCGCTTTCTTTTGCAGTTAGAAAATTGCTATGCCAAAATGTCTATGTGTCTTCGTCCATAATATCTTGAGAATGAATAATTTATCCGTATACCTTTCAGTTACATCTGGCAACTGAGACCTGGGCTAAAATAAATGTACTTTATTTCCGAGTTTTTATTTAAAAAATATTTAAAACACTTGGACTATTATAAGTGGTAGTTGCTCCAAGAATCACATTTACCAATCGAATAGTGTAACAACTCAACAACTGAATGTGTCCTGATTTGGAAAAACTTCCATTGAGAGTAATTAAATAAAAACTGTTTTCAACCATGCCCACGCTCTGCCTGAAAGCTTAATATACCCATTAATCCATATTGAAAAGTTTCTGAATTAAAAAGCACTAACCCATGTGTATTCATTTTGACACCATTCAAACAAACGAAAATAAGTGGCTCCATTAAAAAGTTATGACTTCCACGCGCTATTGTATTTTTCATAAACTTATATCGTTAATCAGATGACGTTACTGAGTTTGCCTTCATTTAAGCCCTGGTATCCACTTATGATGAATAGTCGTATTAAATTTTCCAGACAACTAAATAAGTTATCCGTTAAGTGTGCTCCGATAAAAACCAAAAAGGTTTTTGATGTTCCATCGCAAGCGAAACAAGCTTCTAATAGATTCAAAACAAATTGAAAAAAGATAAATTGATTTTCTTATAGTTTTATTAGTGCTAAAATGAATATCCACACCTTCCAATTAGATGTTATTAACTTATGTTGTCTTCCTCCTTAAGTTTTATTGAAATGAAGACGCGCCTCATGCCGAGCAGAAATGAAATATTCACTGCTTATTAAAAGGGGAAAATTAATACACTTAGCCTTTATTTATTGTGCTCTAGTTTTTTAATAGCTTTGAAAAGACTGACAACTTATGCCACTCTATTATGTTCAAAGTTGCGGACAGTTTTCACATTTAGTTTGGTTTAAGAATCATACCCACTGGCAAGTCTTAAAATGCTTATCTCCGAAAAACTTCTGCATTCTTTGATTGAAGAGCTTAAGATAACAGACTGTTTTGGCTGCATACCTTTCAATGGAAAGGCTCCGAAAATCAGTTTCGGTTAAAATCTAAAGGAAAGCTTGCAATTTACAAAAGTAGAATTTACATTGGCGCAACATTCAGTTTTCTTATTTTCCTACAAATTGCATGGACATGGAAAATTGCCACAATCTTTGTAAAACTTCATTGTCTTTTCAACTTTTTCGCACTAGTAATGCATGTATTCACGCATCACATATTTTGCTCAAAGGCAGATTTGATTTTTTCTTATTTAAATGGAATGATTTTGTTTGAAAACCGCCGAAATGGTAAGTACCCAAATTTTTCAAAAATCTCTCGTCAGTTGTTTCAAGCCACCTATTATATATTTTAGAACAAAACTGTAAGTCCAGTACTAATGGCAGTACACTAACAAAACTTATCATGAAAACCATGACAATTTCTGGAATAGCTTTGCCTTTATTCTACCATGCGGACTTGCTAAAAAACCCTTGCTTATCCTTTCATTTGGGGGGGCTTCTGGATTGTAACGACACAGTGTCGAGGTCAAATTGGATCCGAGTTTCCAGGAATTTGGTCACTTGAAGAAATATTGGCAAAAATGTTGGTTCTTTTTGTGAGCTACTTCAATTGGAGTTTTCTGTTAGGTGGCAGCTAATTTCACATCACTGTAGCATTACTTGTCAAAAGCTATTGCTTAAGTAAGTATATCATGTTGTCTGGGAAAAAAATTGCCGAAAATGGAGTGGCTCCTAAGCAAACACACTGGAAAACTTGTTTAATGTACAGAGAAATTCAGGTGTCAACCGAATATCGGAGACTTTATGCTAAACGAATGACTGCCGCTGTACTTGTGGTCATACTATTTGTGCATTCAATAAGCTTATACGCATGTATGTATTTTCGTATGAAGCTGCGTGTATCAATGTTCTTCATGTTTTTCATGGCAGCAGTTAATACTGGAATTATTCTGGTATTCATGTTTATCAGTTTAGCAAACGTGTACAAGGCATCAAAGTTTGTTTTGGAAAATGAACTGAAGCATAAAATCAGGCAACCAAGTAAATGGTTTCTTCGTTATCTTAAATCTTGTCAGATTGTCAAGGCTTATATTAGCGATACAAATTTTGTGGAGCCATTGATGCCTTTGACTATTGAACAATTTGCTATTGACCAAACTGTAAGCTTAATGCTTTTAAGGCTTTAATAACACGGTAATTCATGGGTTAAGATGGAGTTTACTTATGCAAATAAATTGTTGGCCCGCAATCATGTCCTTTGCAATTCGTAACGCAATACCTAGTTAGTCAACAAAAATATTTTGAACAGAAAATTAGAATAAAGTAATACAACACTAAATTGTAATTGTAAAATTAGAATTAATTTATCCTGTCACATATAAAATTGTTGTAACAATATTGCTGAGAAAACAAAACAAATTTAATTAACTCGTTGTAAAAATACACTAATTTGAGGGTGGTTGCACCTTCATACATAGTTGGCACATAAAACTCGCATCCGATCATATTTCAAGATTCTACCTGACACTGCGCATAAAATCAGGTATCAGATTCGCTGTTTACTTTACTGAATAAATTCTAAAGGATCGTGGTCAATTTCTAAGCAAGGAGCTTTAACTTTATTTTAAATGAGTTTAGGCACATATTTACTACATGTTTACATGATTTATTTATTGTGTCCTAGTTTTCCTACAAATTGAGTGGACATGGCAAATAGCGTAATCTTGTTAAACTTTCACTGTCAATTATGTCAGTCTTTGTAAAACTTTGTCACTACTTCACTTTACATTTTGTTGAAAGCCATATTTGATTGTTTCCTAGTTAGAAGGAGCGATTTTGTTTGAAAACCAAAAATGGTAAGCATGCTAAAAAAAATTCGAAAAACTTTTCGAAGCCCCATACGCTTATTGTGTTTTTAGAAACTTAACTGGAAGTCCAGTACATCCGGTAATACATTAAAAAGCTAATAATGCAAATCTGGCATAGCTTTGCCTTTATTCCACCAAGCGGATTTACTAAGAAATCACTGCTTACCGTTTCTTTTGGGAGGCTGCTCGATTGGTATGACACAGTGTTGAGGTCGTAACGGAATAGAATTCAAAAGTGAAGGGAACAGTTCGCCAGGACTCATGCTAAATTTTACAGCATGCGTTAGACAAACCGATCCCAGTCAGTTTAAAGCTATAAAATATTGAAATTAATGACGTATATTGGTAGAAACATCAAACGGATGATTTCCACAATAACGTCCAATATTACGGCATTTGTATTGTATAATTTCACCCCATCAAATTATCTCTTAGTCCTCTCCACACGGCGCAGAGGGAAGTTCGGTAAACATATGCATTTAAAAACTATAAATGATAAAGTATCAATTTGCCAAAGAATGTTATCCTTATTACTCAGACCAGGGAGACCCTCAAGGCTAAGTACTGCCTGCAAATTGAACATACACTAACTACTATTAACGTATGATTTAAACCTGAATTTGTTTTGAATCCTTCGAATTTTTTTCAGCAGTCAAAATTTTACCCGAAAACTATATCTTAAAAGCCATGTTTTTTAAACTTCCAACAACTCATGAACATTCCAACTTAGAGCAAGGTATTTTTGTGAATATACACATTGAAATGTCCTCTATCCAATGGTACTAAGAACTTATCGATTTACTACTTGTAGTTTTAGATATAAGCAATCAAAGTTGGCTCATTTCATTGATAACACACTATGTATTTATTTAAAGCAATATTGTTTTGCATGCAAAACGTTTATATTTAATTGCATTATATATACACGCATGCATATACATATTATATGTATGTTTTGTACTTAGCATTTTTTATCATTCCGTCCAACTTTTTTGTGCAAAACGTCGAAGTAAAAACTAAGGTGCTGTAGGTATTGCGCAATGTATTTCTCCCCAAAACTATTTTCCTGATTGCCCGATAAAAATTCATAAGAGAAAGTCCCATAGAATTTCCCAACATGATCTAATAATCACAACCAAGTCTCTAGTCTCTTGTTAAAAAAGCTTGTCGAAAAGTGGAATAAGTATGCTTGTTGTTTTGAATATGTTGAAAAGCAGAGGCCTATTTTGCCTTTTTCGTCTCGAACAACTTTTTTGAATCATGTTTATCCTCATTAATCCCATTAGTGGATCCTCGCTCCTCGCTTATTTTATTCTGTGCTCCTTTGAGACAAAAATATATAAGAAGCCGCTTCGGATAAACTTTACCTCCATTTAATACACAAAAGCTAACTTTTTTCCCTTGGAAGAATTGAGATAAAGATGTAAGAAAAACTTAACTTTCTCCTCTTCGCTTTCACTCCTTTTCACTTTGTAGGCCTTCGGTTAAATAATAATAATAAGTGGTGGTGATACGCTAAAGTTTGTCAGGGAAAAAGCCCAGGCCCAGGAGCTCTTTTGTAGTGAAAGCTGTGGTATAAAACGTACCCTAAGGCTTTATATCCAGTAGTCTTTCTGTGTTGTCGTGCCTTTTTAGCGTCGCAGTTCGTCTTTGTCCTACCTTTTTTCCTACATATTTGCTCTTTTAACTTTTGAGACTTGAGTCTCTCGCTTTGTCTTGGTGGAAAAGAGGACTTTGTCCTAAAAAAGTCATATATATTTATTAAGAAGGACACATAAGGGTAAATACGCCGCTTAATTCCTTTGACGTTCAAGCGGAAAAGACGTGCTTACAAATCAACCATGCAAATTCCTACTTTTCATTGAAAGAAACTGCGAAATGGACTGAGTAGCGTAGCACTAGAATCCAAAAGAATTTCCGTGTTTGTTACGTTCCAAATGATGATAGGCAGTCCACTTAGTCTCAATTTTACTTTGTCTCTTTGAATTAATGAATGTTGGTGGGTGGGTAAGTTCAGAATGAGCTTCTGCTTGTCAACAGGGCAGATTAAAGAAAATGACAGACAATTTGGTGATGAATGGTCGAAAGAGCTTTCCGCTCGAAATCCGGTTGATATTTTTGTGTTCCGAGTTAATTCAGTCAACTTCGTGTAAAAGAAGCGTATATGATAAAATTGATAAGGTTCGTATGAAAATAACATACAAGTTTAATTTTGTTAAATAAATGCTCATTCTAAATGATTTTTAGGTCGAACTTATGTTTTTGCGCCGATTTTATATGGTTATCCAGTTTTTTAACAATATGTTCAAGTTTTTATATATTGGTCATTTGGTCAGCAAAAAATAAACAAATGACCGTGTAATTAAGCATGAAATTTAGCGGAATTGAAAGGTGTCCATTTTTATAGCCCATCAAATCATCTTGCTTTACTCTTGAAAAGTTCTGATCAAAATGACACGAGCAAATGAAGATAAAGAAATTTATTGTACTTTTCATCGTGGTCACCAGTAAATTCCAACGTTCCTATCACAAGTAACTAAAAAGACACCACAAATAAAATGCCATTCATTAATCAGCGAAGTGACCTCGCTTTTAATGATAGTTACAATAAATTCGTGTGAAATATATCATAACGTAACATAAACTATCGCTAATCTTATAGTTTGCAATATGTATATTGAAAAACGATATTAGGACCAAAAATCTGCAAATGTTTACAGCTAAAAGCATAGAAAATGTAATCAGGAAATTCTTAGTTTGGTTTTTTTGTGAGCAAATGATAGGATAAACGGGACATATTTTTTTCTCTGTCGCGAGCTACCTTCAAAATAAATCGGCTTACAATATTTAATTTCAAGGTTAAATAGAATTTACATATATCTCCGGATGAAGCGTAGGTGCTCAATTTATGTAGTTATCTGAAACAGCTGCAGCATTGCCACTTCTATGATAAAACTGGTGTTTTTAGTTCACCTTCTGCAAAAAAACGTAATCCTCTTTTCTTGGGCTTATTTTTTTGGATACGTCGTATAATGCATTTATGCACCCTTTTAAATTATATAATATGATGTAAATATATTACTATACACTAAGGTTTACATAAATAGGTCAAAGCTGTATTTTCTGTTATTTTTTTCCTTTGAAAAAAAGTTGCAAAAATTTAACCTTCTTGAATGGTTTAGTTGAAATATAAAAATCTGAATAAACTGGTTACTAGAGGGAGCCATTCACTTGCCCTGTGTATAAGTATGTGTTATTGTCCCCGGGTAAAGCTTAGATCTTTCTCTCTTTCTTTTCCTGCCTGTTTGACTACGTAGAATGGAAAGCGTATTAACAAGACTTGTAGACTGTGTGTATGTGTTGATTTAGTGCGTCAGTCCATAGTCGTCTATCGATCTTCTCGACTTTCTCTCAGCTTGAATATATGTGTGTTCTGAGATGGGAAGGAGCGGGTTCTTGCTGGAATGGTAGCCAGTTGCTTTCTGGTTCTCGTGGTAGAAACATCAGTTCCAAAAGTGTTTGTCGTGTGAATAAAGCCAACCGTTTCTGGACATAACCGCATTAGCTAACATTGCATATTTTCCCAGTTGTATATATTATGTATTAAAGGTGATGAAGTGTATATCTTTGTCTTGGATTCATATGCACGCCATATATGAAAAACAAAAAGATATTTTAAAAGCGTGAAGAAAATGTAATTTTCAAGTTATTTGTGTCTAAATAGGAATACATTTCAATAAAAATATACAATTAGCTGCAACAGAAATCGTTTTGGAAAAAGTGTGAAAACAGTTTTTTGTGAAATCTTTTCATGTTCAGTTTGAAGTACAAATGTTTAAAAACTTAAATTATTACTTAAATTAGATGAAGTTATTTGTGTCTATGTTTTAAACAATTTAGCCAAATATTTGATTATTTAAAAAGGTAAAATTAGTTATGAATAATTAGACAGTGTGTGAGCAATTTCTTAATAAGTGTACTAAATTGTAAAATATTAACATATTTTGGAAGTTTTATTGGAAAAATATCGTATACGAAGTGCTTTTACAACAAAAAATATTTTAAATTGACAATCATTAACAATGGTTTCATCAAAACATTCTACATTAATTACTAGATTAAGTGCTACATTTAAAGTGATGGAGGTTCTGGCCAGAATTTTGTTTCTTCTTTTGCTCACGGATAATGGTAAGTACACATATATTACACTGGCATAATATAAGTAGTATTTTGTATACTTTAAACGATATATATTTTGCTTCAGAAATTATGTGTTGCTCTTTGATGCTTCATTTGTATATTAACTCAAACTGAGCGCTGGGGCGATGCAAACTTTTTCTGTTTGTTGTATTCACTGTAAAAGCCAAACATTTTCTATCCTGGCAGCAAAATATTTGTGGGTGGTCTGCCAACGTAGCTTTAAGATTCAAAATACAGATTAAAATGCTGACAGCGTAAAGCGCAGCACCGGCAAGTAAATATTTTTTAAAGATTACAAATCTGTGGGTGTTTTTAATAGCTGCATTTTGTGTTGATAAATGCGTGGGTGTACAAAAACGCACGCAATGCATTTCTTTCAAAAAATAACACGTGTAAAAATTTACCGACCAGAGACCACCACCGCACCGCGTTGAAAGGTAATCGATTTAGATAGGCGGACAGGAAAAATTATACTTTAGGGATCTATTTCCGTTCACTGCATTTTTTGTCAAAAATACCCGTCTTTTTATAGTGCTGACGAAGATGATCTTTCGGATCAACACCATCCAACAATTTTTTTTCTACTCTACGGTAAAATACGGTTGAACAGCTTTGTACTCTCGTAAAACTGGAAAAAATCTCAAATCATAAGCTAAAGTTACTCAAGCAATCTATATATTTCTAGTAAGGTATGCTTTGAAATCTGATCGTTTCCTATCAATATATCTTTCACGCACGACGACACGATTACAATTCTCTCGAAAATAAAGTTTTCCTTTTCTTTTCGCTGTTGGGTTGGTATAACGAACGTTGTGTTAAAAATCAGGGTTCGAATATTTGCTTGGCTAAACGTTGACCACCGCCTGTGTTACTTACGCGCCGTTTGATTGTTATTTGTACTTTCATCTCTCTTTTATCACCCTATCAAAAATGTGTGTGCTTTTTTATTCGAATATGTGCACGTTCAGAATTTTACCCAACAATCTTGCATTTCGTCAATTGCTTCCAAATTTCCTATAGAATCAGCCGTTTGAATTGTTTGACTTTTTTTCAAAAATGCATTGAAATCGACTTCTTTTCTCGAAAAAACATTAAAAGATCAGCTATTTTGCGGTGGATTGGTAAAATATAGAATTTTACTAGGGCGTATAAAGCATACAATGCATTTCATCACCATTTTGATTGCTTTTCAATAACCACCTATTGATTCCTTCCCCAAAAATTCCGATTTTCCCTTTTTTCCCCGAATGTTTCATCTCATGCAACAAAAAAACAACTTGAAATTGCTCAAACAACCTCGAAAAATGTTTTTACACACAACAATAATCGTAAATATAACAATGTTTTCACGACCAATGAAAACTTGCACGTTAAAGCATTTCACACATTGATTCCATTTCAGATAATAAAAAAATCTCGCGTTTAAGGTTTACATACTGTTATTTTTCACGTAAACGTTATTAGTACACTTTATATATTCTTTCTATAAACGAGGTACCTTTACTTCTCTGAAATAACATAACAACCAGTAAGCAGAATGTATTTTTTCTGAGGTCTTTGCTTTTTATGCAACAATATGTTGGAAATAGTACAGGAAATGAAGTTAACTTTGCATGCGAATTTTTTCCCCTTGACTGTTTATTACTCAAAATATAGTAAGCATAGTCGTTTTGTGTTTAGTGTTATCGTACTTTGATAATTTCCAGGGAAAACTAAAGATGAAAAAAATTGTTACATGGAAGGGAACATACTCACTCTGAACAATTTTTAACTTTGAGTTTTACTATTTCTCCGAATATATTTTTTTCTTTCGCTATGACGGTTTCTTCATCTTAACCAGTGCAAAATAGTTTAGGGCTGGTTTCATTCCGCAGAGAAAATAACAATAATCGTAACAAAAAAATAAGAGTAGCAATTGCAATGGCAATGCTCACTCAATTGCTTTTTTTCGGCGACTACTACCAACCAACCATAATTTGAATAGAGTGCCGCAAAAAAAGTACCCAAATTTTTTTTCGTGAAGGCAACTTGACTTTTTTTCTTAGCAGTCAAGTTAAAACTAGTTTACATTCCATTTTTTACTTAAATGTATCTGATATCTGCATTTTCCAAATTTGCACGTTGAATATTTCTTTAAATATGGCTAACTTGTTATATAAAATGTTGATCTTGCGTGATTTTTTTATTACTTTTTTCACCTTTGTCCCGTTTTTCCACGTGGAAAAAGGTTAAATTGTAATAACAAAAAAATATGTACACATGCATATACGCCCATCCATGTGAAATAATGAATTCGTAAGTTGCATGATGATCAAACAGATGATTAGAATATCAAATAAAAATCCTTGGTTAAGTGGGCGGAGTAAAAAATATAAGAAAAAAAGTCGAAATAAAGTGGCATAAACTACAAAGCTAGTGAATGTATTGCAAAAAATATGGAGTAACATGGCAGGCAAATTAAATTAAATTTATAAATTTTTTATAAGCAGATTATAATATTAAATAAGATAGGAGGTAATAGCGTCTAGACTTTTTAATATTTTAGGGCTATCGAATAGTTAATGGGATACAACAGGTAATTTTTATGATTTTAATATTTCCTATCTGTATTAATGTAAGGGAATAAGTGAAATCAGTTTTTAAAGCAATTATTAAAGGTTTGATAGGTTAATAAAATGTATGGTATATTTTGGAGTATATATATATATGTATATATGGAATATATGGTCTTTTAGTGTAATGATGATTTACGTCATAAAAGATTTTTGTTTGGACTTCATCATGAATTAAAACAAGTTATGTGGGAATTATTTCCTGAACTATTAAAGCTTCTAGACGTCATAACCAATTGAAGAAGTAAAGTAATAAAATATTTAGAATTTTTATAACCGGCGCTGTGATATATGAACAAAAATAGAATATACTTTTCTAATTTTTTATTCTTGGAACAAAGTGAAATAAAAGTTTGGCTTGGTTAAATAAACTTGCAACAGGCCCACATTAAGAGAAATGTGAAGGGGAACAAGTGATGCATGAAATTGATTTTACGTTGCATGGCTTAAACGACGTCACGTACACGTGTACTTTATACTGCAGCTTGACTTTCACTTGTCCTCCGCTCCAAAAATTCTTTTACATTCCTTTCGGACTGAATTTATTGTGGGAATAAAATAAAACTAAATATAATAGGATATGCATAGCATGGTGTGTAATTAGTTGTAGAAGGCAACAGTAAAAATAAATGGCCAAAAACTGAGCTTGCTCACTGGCCACTTTATATATTACTTTGCAAAGTAATATATCAAGTGGCCAGTATGTTTTGTTGCGTAGGTGGCTTGGTATGCGGGAAAAATGTGACCTTCATTAAAAAATTTGGATAAACTTGAGTGAGAGAAAACGATGTTTTGGTATTTCAAAAATGTTTTTCTTAGATGGTGTAAAAATACAACAGTGTATTTGATTACGTTTATTATAGATTAATGCAAGCTGTAGTTTTAGAACTTTCTCCAAAAAATTGTGAATGACATTTTATTACTGTATTGAAATAATATTTTGTAAAAGTTGCTAGTATTTTCTCAAAATTTCTTCTTTTGTTTTGCAATTACAATATTCTATCGACTTAACTTAGAATAAATATTATTGCATCGTTTTTGAGGCGCTATTGTTAAAAAAATATAAATAACTTTGAGCATTGTGCAAGTTTTAAGTTGCATTTGTTAAACTGACATAAAACTTTGTTATTTCAAATATTTAAGTTTGTCATTTTTATTGATGTATTCATAACAATTCTATTTTCAACTGGTATTTTTTGATTTAGTTAATGTAAATCTCGTAAACAAAAATTAGTTCCATTTGTAAATAAACTGTATACCAACTCGATTTATTCTTTATCTTTTATAATGATATAGTTTCAAGTGCAAAAACAGCCTTTTTTGAATATCCTTTACTCAAAGGGACTATTTTTACCACTAGTTCCTATGCAAACCTTTCATTCTTGCATATTTGAGATTTTTACTCGCTATTTACTGTTATATTTTCTTCATGTATGTTTTGGCAAGAAGAAAGCAATTCAGTAGAGATCCCGATGATAACAGAGCTTTGCTCTTGAATGTGCTCCTAGCAGAGGGAAAAAATACAAAAGAAAAGCATATTTTTGTTTGTGGTCGGTAATGATGTATGGCTGGTTACTCATGTATATGTACCTTGTTTGTACAGTTTATTCCCATTATCGGTAGAAATGTCCATACATCATGTTGAATTTTTCCTGTTTTCTAAAACATGCAGTAATGTTGCTTTGATATTTTGTACATGAAAATTGTTGGTTCTGTCCGGCTAACTTACTACTAATAATTTGGTAAAATCAGCCGAGCCGAACAAAACAAAGCCCACACATGAACAGAGCACTGACAACAAAAAAAACTTTATGGAATTTTGTGAAGGATGATAAATTATGTATGCGTGCAGTAGTAATCAGTAAAAGTATCATTGCCACCAACCGCCAATCCAAAAAACGTATACACTTTCGCTTTTGAGCATTTTCAATGCGTTCCTTTAGCTTAATCGATCTTTCGTATATTTATTACTATAAAAACATACATATGCGGCTTTAGAAAAGCTTGTATATATGGTATTTGGATTGTGTAACAATACAATTTTCTGAAATAAATGGTTTGTATAAAGATTCACACTCATTTGCTAAAATAACAGCTGTGTTTTCTTAGCAAATGTGTTATGTTCTAAAGCAATGCTTCGGAGAAAATGTGTCATTCTACCGTGAAAAGTTGAGTGAACGAACGAAGAGACGAGCCATGAGACTGGTAACATCTGTGAAGTAACTTGATAGCTTATTTTCGCAAAGGGGCTTTACGAAAACTTGTGGAACTGCCCAAGTCTCTCAAGAGTTGGTTTGAAAAGTTTTGTTGAGAAGTTGAGAGCCGGGGCAATTTTATAGCTTGTCTTTTGTGTCATGTTAATGTCAAAACAGATCCTTAGTGTTATTATAACTACCATGTTATCATTATAAGAGTTGTAACATGGAATACTGTCAAAGTAATTATTACGTAATTTACTCACTCAAACTTGATTGTTTCATTTGTACTGCGGAATAAAGTATACGATTGTGTAAGACTGATTTTTTAAATGACAGATTCAAATCATGCTTACAATAAAATGACAGTAAAACGCTTGATAAATATTTAAAACACAGATTTTTTCTATTTCATGAGTCGTTACGTGAAAATATCATATGCATGTTCTCTATCATTTTACGCACGTAACTATTGGGCTATTCGAATATTCCGCCTACTGAACACACGTCAGTTTGTATGAAAACTAAACAAAAATTTAAAAGTTTTATTGAAAGTTTATTGATTGCCTAAAATATCTCATGGAATGATTAAGGTACTGACTTTATCAGTATTAAAGATAGAATTTAACATGAAATCGTACAAGCAATGTTAAAGCATTCGTTTCAGTTTAGGTGAGTTACTAGACCAAACCAACCTAAAATAGATAACTCTGTTAAATTACTCTGTGGCTTCTAGACAACCCATCATTTCAATTTAAATTTTCCAACATTCCTCCTTGATCCGATATCTCACGATCAGTTTTGTGTACTTTCGTGTACCTTTTAACCCAAGCTAATAAACTAATCTATTTTGCTTGCATATAACTCAAATACGTACCACAAAAAGTTGTTCATCTTATCTATTTATCTAAATCTACTACACAAAACCAAACAAACTACTTAATATTGTATGTTTGCCATATGTACTTTAGATAAAAATCTAAGCTCTTACGGGTACATTTATTTACACGGTTACTCAACCTAAAAAGGAAAATACTTACTACTGGTTTTCTGTAGTGTTTTCCATATACCGCCTTTTTTGTGTAAGTCACTTTTAGCCACCAATTTATTCATTGACTTGGAAAATAGTGAACTCGGATAATTGTAGATTACTTAACGGACTCAATCTCGTTTTTGCGAAACGATGTCAATTATGTATTTTCAACAGAATGTATTCTATTGTCAGGGAAAGTGCTATCAAATTATCTTGATGGGTTAATATTTTGTGAAATAGTTCGTTTTAAAGCTAAATTTTGTAACCAACGGAAAATATATAAGCTAATTCTAATTTTTAATCCTAGTGGCAAAATCGAAACTTGATATAACGTTCACCGAAAGCTCGACAAAAATGAAAATCGATTAAATTATATTCCGAGCTGTTCCTACGGTAAAAAGTACTTGCTATTTTACACAGACTCAGTTCCAATTCCCAATGCGTCTTCTGCATTGCAAATTATTC